>JAFEMH010005147.1:25000-92500 GCA_022495995.1 Adenophora triphylla var. japonica | reverse complement strand
ATTTATAATATGAATGACAACCCTTATGTGCACTTTTGTTGTCATCCAATAAAATCTTGTCCATTAGTCTTATAAGTATAGGGACTAAAGGGGCAGTCGTTGTAATTGATTCGCAACTAAACCCACATTAATCACATATACATATCCAACTAAATGACATAGATTAAGTATAGATATGTAGCATGGAATATTAATGAATATATATTATGAACGCATATATATATTCTCCAGCTAGTCCTACTTAACCAAATGAGATCAATATAAATAAAAATCAACACAAGGAAATAGAAAACAACACAAACTCCCACTGTTTTAAGCATTATCAAAAGTCATTACACCCATATGAGCAACATGCTCGTGAAATACTAAAGGAGATAACGCCTTAGTAAATGGATCCTCAAGCATAGAGTTTGTACCAATAAGTTCTATTTCTATTTGTTCATTTTGTACTTTCTCTCTTACAACAAGAAACTTAATATCTATATGCTTAGATTTAGATGAATTTTTGTTGTTGTTGGAGTACAATACCGCTGCTCGATTGTCATAATATAGCTTGAGAGGTCTCTCAACATTTATGACAATTTGCAGTCCTTCAATGAATTTTCGCAGCCATATAGCTTGATTGGATGCCTCGTAGCAAGCAACAAATTCGGCTTCCATGGTGGAAGTAGTTACTAATGTTTTCTTGGCACTTCTCCAAGAAATTGCTCCACCGGCCAAAGTGAAGACATAACCCGATGTCGATTTCCGACTATCTTGGCATCCAGCAAAGTCGGAATCGGAATAACCAACGATCTCAAGGTGATCCGACTTTGTGTATGTAAGCATGTAGTTCTTTGTGTTTTGTAAGTATCTCATCACCCTTTTGGCTGCAACCCAATGTTCTTTTCCCGGATTGCTTTGGTATCGACCAAGCATGCCAACAATAAAAGCAAGATCTGGACGAGTACAGACTTGTGCATACATTAAGCTTCCTACTGCCGATGCATATGGGATTTCTTCCATAAACTTGGATTCAATATTATTTTTAGGACATTGCTTTAGACTGAATTTATCTCCCTTAGAGACAGGGGTGTCATGTGGTTTACAATTTTGCATGCTAAATCTTTGTAATACCTTCTCTATATAGCTCTTTTGTGATAATCCTAAAATACCTTGTGAACGATCACGATGTATTTGGATTCCTAATACAAAAGAAACTTCACCAAGATCTTTCATCTCAAATTTTTTTGAGAGAAATTTCTTAGTTTCCGTAAGAAGTTCCTTATCATTACTAGCAAGTAAAATGTCATCCACATATAAGATTAAAAATATAAATCTACTCCCACTGAACTTATGGTACACACAATCTTCACCAAGATTCATTTCAAAACCAAATGAAAGAATAACTTGGTTAAATTTTAAGTACCATTGACGAGATGCTTGCTTAAGCCCATAAATGAATTTCTTAAGTTTACAAACTAGTTGACTAGTTTGATCCGAATCAGTCACCATTTCTGGTTTCTTCATATAGATAGTTTCTTCAATGTCGCCATTGAGAAAAGTTGTCTTTACATTCATTTGATGAAGCTCAAGATCAAAATGTGCTACTAATGCCATAATGATCCTAAAAGCATTTTTAGAGGATACCGGTGAAAATGTTTCTTTGTAATCAATGCCTTCTTTTTGAGTAAATCCTTTAACGACAAGACGAGCCTTATGTCTTTCCACATTACCTTGTGAATCCCTTTTGGTCTTAAAGACCCATTTACACCCAATGAGTTTCACATTCTTAGGTAATGGGACAAGATCCCAAACGTCATTATCTTTCATGGATTTAACTCTTCATTTATGGCTCAATCCACTTATGAGAATTTGGACCACTAATGGCTTCATGGAAGGTGATTGGTTCATCTCCTACTAAACCTAATGATTCCTCATTCTCGGCAAGATATACATCATAATAATCCGGAATGGCATTCCTTCTTGCTCTATTAGATCTTCTTAAGGGCACCGGTTCATCTTGATTTTGAGGATGTTGAATTTCCTCATCAACATTTTCATGTTGTCCATTAATGGGAGAATTAATGTTATTTTGAATTATATGTTCTTGTCGAATTTCAGGAACAAGTGCTTGATTTTCGATAGGAACTATAGAAAGAGGTATATAAACGGATTTCTCCTCTAACTCTTCAAATTCAAAATCACTATTAAAATTTTCCCCTCTAAAATCAACATCTTCAAAAAACCTAGCATTTCCCGCCTCAAAAAAAGTTCTAGTTTTAGGGTCATAGAATTTATATCCCCTAGATCTCTCAGCATACCCTACAAAATAGCTACTAACAGTTTTAGGGTCCAGTTTGCGCTCATTAGGCCTATAAGGCCTTGCATCTGCTGGACACCCCCATACATGAAGATGATTTAAGGATGGTTTCTTATTCGTCCATAACTCATAAGGGGTTTTGTCGATAGCTTTTGAAGGAGCTCTATTAAGTAGATAAGTTGCGGTTTTCAATGCATCGCCCCATTATGAGTGAGGTAAAGAAGTACAAAAAATCATACTTCTAACCATATCTTTAAGGGTTCTATATATTACGTCTCTTGGCTACACCATTCATATTGGGTTTCCCCGGCATGGTGTAGTGAGGGACAATCCCACACTCTTCTAAAAAGCGAGCAAAAGGACCCGGACGTTGTTCTCCCGAACCGTCATTCCGTCCTTAGTATTCACCACCACGATCGGATCTAACGTTCTTAATAGTCTTTCCAAGTTGATTTTCAACTTCGGCCTTAAAAGACTTTAAAACGTCCAAAGATTGAGACTTTTCATGAAGTAAATAAATGTATCCAAAACGAGAGAAATCGTCTATGAACGTGATGAAATATGTTTGACCGTTCCATGAAGGGGTAGTGAACGATCCACATATATCCGTATGAATAAGTTCTAAGACATTTAAGGCTCTCAAGGATTCTGTGCCTTTAGTGTTTGTAAATTTCCCTTTAAGGCATTCAATACAAAAGTTATTTTCCGGAGTATCAAGCTTGTGTAATATTTCCTCGGACACAAGCTTGTCAAATCTCCATTTAGAGATATGACCTAAACGCCTATGCCACAAGGTATAAGAATTTTTACTTGAAAACTTTCGTTTTGTGCCTCGAGAATTAGTTTCATTATTATGGGACTCATTTCTTGAATTGACTATGTCAAGCAAGTATAGATTATCAACATAAGATAAAGTACTAGTACCAAAGAGATTTGTATTGAAATATAAATCACATTTATTATTACCAAAAAGACAGGAATATCCTTCCCGATCTAAGGAAGTAATTGAGACCAAATTCCATCTAAAAGACGGTATAATAAATGTATTATTCAAAACTAAATAAAACCCAGTACTTAAACATAACCTAATGGTCCCTATGCCTTCAACTTCTACCGGCTTTCCAACTCCCATGTAGATATATCTTTCATCTTTATTGGGTGTTCGGTAGTTCAGGCAACCCTGCATACACGAACTTATGTAAGTAGTTGCACCAGAATCTAACCACCATGTATACGAAGGAATTGAAACTAAATTTGCCTCAGTACAAACAAGGCCAAAAGACATACCTTTCTTAATTCTCCATTGGCGATACTTAGGGCAGTCATTCTTTATGTGCGTAAGGTCCTTGCAAAATAAGCATTTCTTCACCTTTTGATCATTGAATGATCCCTTAGGCTTCTTTGTTGCAACCGCAATCTCCTTCCCTTTTCTCTTTGTCCCACGAGAAGAGGTAGATGCAAAATGGGCACTTTCGGGTTTTGTATGTTTCAATCTATCTTCTTCCTCCGTCACATGTGAAATTAATTCATTAATATTTCACTTGTCCTTTTGACAATTATATGTCGTTTCAAAATGACCAAATTGAGGAGGGAGAGAAATTAAAGCCAAATGCACAAGAAAGTCTTCCGATAAGTCCAACTTGAGTGCTTTTAATTTCGTTGATAGGTGAAACATTTCCATTATGTATTCCCTTAAGTTTCCGGTACCCTTATACCTCATGGAAACAAGCTTCCTTAAGGTAGCACTTTTTTCCGATTTATCGCTATTTGCAAAGCATTCCTCTAGGGCATCCAAGAAACCTTTAGCACCAACATCCTCGGAGACACTATTCAAAAAAGTCTCCGGGACTACATTTTACATGATACTTAGGCTCACGCGATTAGAACGGTTCCACCTCTCTAGTCTTAAGCATTCTTCCGCAGTGCTTTTGTTGGAGAGAGGGGCGGAGCTTGGTTCCCTTAATGCAAGATCAAGGTCCATACAGCCTAAGATCATTGTTATTTTCTTTTTTCAAGTTTTAAAATTAGTCCCAGTAAGCAAAGGTATATTGTTTATAGCAGTAGTTACGGATGAAGCATTAATCAAATCTGAAGAAAAAGAACAAGATGAAACACAAAACATATATAAGAATCTACACAATGATTAATTGTATCAAATGAATTCCATCAAAATAAAAAGATAATCAATATGACATCAAGTATTTAAACAATAAATTTTAAATACTTGCCTTCCTTTGGGCCGGTTCAAGTATAAAAAATGTCCTAAAGTTTAAGATACTTGTTACCCGGCAATAAAGAATACAAACAATTTATTTTAAACACCTGCTGTTGTGGGTATTTTTCAGCATGGCGACATCTTCAGTTGCTCCTACATATCAAGATGTCGTTACACTGTAAGTATTGTTTTAATATTTACATATTTGATTTTTCCTAATATCTTTATTAATATTCCAGTGAACAAGAGAGAAGAATGCGGGATATTTTCTAGCACGTTCAATACATCTTCAACGGCAAGGATGACTTGGTCTCACGGATGTTGAAAAGGATAAGCATATATCTCGAGATTGTAGGAACAACATTTGACTCATTCATACTTACTTATATTTAAGGGGAAATGGAGACGGAAAATACACACATTCTCATACGCACACACTCTATACACAAGCTACTTGTAATCCTCTCCATTCTCTTCCAAAGTTGTATTCATAATCATCATAGTGAAACTTTTAAGGTTGGAGACCTAACTCCCGGGGTTTTTTCCAAAGAGGTTATCACCTCTAAGGTTTTCCTCGTTAACAAATTGTGGTGTCATTATTTCTTTTCATGCTTTTATTCCATATAGTCGAATTCCATAGTCCCCTCCTTATTATCTAATCCACACACTTATCACAAGTTAAGATTCAACTCTATTGTTTTTTCTACCAAAACAATTTGGCGCCCACCGAGGGGCCTCGTGGTTTATCGATTATTTGGATCATTTTCTAAGCAAATTCATTATGTCTGCACCCCCAATGTGTCCTGGCGCCGGCAAGAGTCCTGCTTGCTCGACATCGTGGAGGTAGAACCAGCTTGTTGCCGCCACCTCCTCGCACCGGACCTCAAAGAAACTCAACCTACGAAGACTCCACAAAAGGGAGCGACCTCCTCCAATGTAGATGCCGACATCCGGAGTATCCCGACCAAAGTTGAATCAAAGGTTGGACCAAAGAAGACAACCCGTCAAAGGTGCCGACCAATTCCATGATTAAGATGCAGAAATATCAATGTACTCATCGCATCTCGGCTTGACAACATATCACCACCGCGTGCAAGGATCCTCAACTTCGACAACACCGAAGGATCTACACTTCAGAGTGAATTTATCCCAATGGGTAGTCCTCCTCAAACTCAACAGCTTGACATCCTTAATGACATCAACACCTTTGCCTCTGGGGACACCCTATCGACGCCACCTTCCTCAGATTCACCCAGCTCATCCCATTCATTGACAACACTACTGCCACAACTACTACAGTACAACTCGGTTTGTTAAATAATCTTTTCAATAATAATAATTTCAACCGTATTCCTATGGCCGACCCTTTGGCAGAAACCCACTAGCCAAGGCAGATGCAGATCTCGTAGAGCCGATAATGAACGTGCTGTGCGTAACTCCTCCAATCCAACCAGGTGACTCGAACCGCTACAATCAATCCCGGTTTGTCCCAAAGAATTATAAATGTTGACATCCCAAAGCGTTTCAGCTGTACCATCTATGAAGTTGTATGATGGTACCACGGACCTTAAGAGCATGTTGCCCACTATCAAGAAAAGATGGACATAATCCATATTCCGCTTCAATTCCGGGAGGCCTCGCTTATGCAGGGGGTTTGGATTAACCTTGTCCGGACCAGCTCTCAAATGGCCGATTAGGCAACCCCTAGGTTCAATTGGTTCATACGCCCACTCATCAACATGTTCTATAACCAATTCTCATGCATTCGACAATTTGAGAGGTTGACAAGTGATCTCTACAATGTGACCCAAACAGCCTTAATGAAACCCCGAAGGATTATGTCCACCGATTTAATAAGGAAGTGCTAGAAATTCCCAATCTTGACATGTCGACACTACGTAAGCATTCAAAATGTGACCGAAGAAAGATTCACAATATTATCAAGATTTGGTCATGACTCCATGTAAGCGGTTGGAAGAAGTCAGAGCAGGGCGGTGAGATTCATAAGATTGGAGGAAGATGAGCCGCGAAGATCGAAGTCCTCAACCAAGATGTCGACATATGACAATCCCAGACGTAAAGACCGAATCGTCCCATCGCAGAACCACCGTTCCAATCCTTATCCAAGGATTGATACTAGCAAAATTAATTCAATAGATGGTGAGGATGAAGATAGCGATAATATGCCTAACATTTCGATTATTGTTTTTCCGTTGACATTTCGTGTATACTCGTGGCAATGGGCAACCTTGGGGACAAAGCCGATGGCCAAAGAAGACGGATAAGGCCACGGGGTGGCGTGACAAATCAAAATGGTGCGCTTACCATGAAGACTTTGGACATGTTATTGAAGATTGCATCGCACTAAGAAAGGAGATCGCTTACTTGCTCTCGAAGGGACATCTTAAGGAGTTGCCGGGATCCGTAGAAGAAGAAGGCCGAAAGTGTGGAAGCTCCTCATGAAGCCGAAAGACCAATTTCTCCCCAAAGATCAACAAAGGGGATCAATTTCATTAGTGGAGGTTCAGAAATATGTGGTACATCCTATTATGCCGCAAAATGACATGCTAAGGAGTCAAAAGAGGAGAAGCCAGAAAGACAGACCAGCATGTCGACACCCTGCCAGGATCCAATCACCTTTGATGAAAGTGATCGAGATAACTTGGCCGGGAACCCCATCACGACAGTCTAGTTATTTCCTTGCAGATCGCCAACCGTACAATCCGGCGTATCCTGGTTGATGGGGGTAGCTCATCAATCTTATTATGTTGGGAACCCTTAAAGAAATGAACATCCCGTAATCGGAGATCATTAAGAAGTCCTCGTGCCGGTAGGCTTCAGTGGTGAAGTCAAAGAAACGGTGGGGGAGATAAAGCTTCCAATATACTCGAAGGGCCTCAATACCATGGAACGGTTCTGCGTAATTGATTGCGCAACATCTTACAATGTCATTCTTGGAAGACCGTGGATTCATGGAATGAAGGCTGTACCTTCCACTTACCATCAGTGTGTGAAGTTTCCAACACCTTGGGGTGTCGCCAAGATCTACAGTGATCAACATGTGGCCAAGGAATGTTATAAAACTTCAATGAAGGCGTCGACATCTCCAAAACAAGCATAGCAATTACAGAGGAAAGTACGTGAAGTCCTGGAAGCTAGGGAGGATGATGTAAAAGAAGTATTGCTAGACCCTTCCAACCCAGACATCAAAGTACTTATTGGCACTGACATCCCATCAGATATAGAAGAGAAGCTTGTGGACCTATTAAGAAGCAGAATAAAGAGTTTTGCTTGGAAACATGATGACATGACAGGCATCAGCAAAGATGTCATCACTCACAAACTTAACATAGATCCTAGCTTTAAACCAGTACACCAGAAACGTAGGAAGTTTGCAGAAACCAAAAACCAGATCATCAAGGAAGAGGTAGAGCGCTTACTCAAAGACAACATGATACGAGAGGTCGATTATCCAAGATGGTTAGCAAACGTGGTAGTGGTAGAGAAGAGGAACGGGAAATGGCGAGTTTGTGTTGACTTCACCGACTTGAATAAAGCCTGTCCAAAAGATCCTTTCCCTTTGCCACACATAGATTCGTTAGTTGATGCCACCTCCGAACATGAGCTCCTCACATTCATGGACGCATCCTCAGGATTTCAACAAATCCAGATGGAACCATCTGACCAAGAGGACACTGCCTTCATAACGCCCACAGGTATTTATTGTTATATTGCTATGCCTTTTGGTCTAAAAAATGCAGGTGCAACATATCAGAGGCTCGTCAACAAAATGTTCAAAGATCAGATTGGGGATACAATGGAAGTATATATTGACAACATGGTAGTAAAATCCAAGAAAGCTGAAGACCACATAAGCAACCTATCCCAGGCCTTCGACATCTTAGATTGTTTCAATATGAAGCTTAATCCAGCTAAATGCAACTTTGGAATGAAGGCAGGGAAGTTTTTGGGTTATATGGTTACTAAAAGAGGCATTGAAGCTGCCCCAGAACAAATACGTGCTATCATCAATCTATCGTCACCTCAATCTGTCAAGGACGTCCAAAGATTGACGGGAAAGATTGCTGCACTCACCAGATTCATTTCAAAATCCTTGGATCGATGCAAACCTTTCTATGATATCCTAAGGAAGAACAAGAAGTTCCAGTGGGAGAACCAACATGAAGAAGCCTTTCAGGAGTTCAAAACTTACCTGTCGACACCTCCGTTATTGGCCAAACCCCAGGAGGAGGAACATCTCTACATCTACCTAGCAAGATCGTAAGGCACCGTAAGTGCGCCTTGGTGACAGAACGAGATGGTAGTCAGCAACCCATCTACTATATAAGTAAGACACTCTTAGATGCGGAGACCAGGTACTCTCATTTACAAAAGTTAATTTTAGCTTTGATAACTGCTTCTATTAAATTAAGACACTATTTTGAAACACATACTATAATTGTACGCACTAACTATCCTATTAAGAATGTTATGAGAAAATAAGATATGTCAGGTCGAATGGCGAAGTGGTCTGTACAATTAAGCACATACGACATTAAATATGAGCCCGTAACAAAGAATTAAATCCCAAGCACTAGCGGATTTTGGGGCTGATTTTAGTCCAACCATGCAACAAGAGGTGGAATTGGAGGTACATCAACTTCAAGATGATGACGTCCTGAAGATATGGACTCTCTACACAGATGGTGCTTCTAACATGAGAGGTACATGTCTTGGAGTTGTACTAAAATCGCCACAAGGGGACATAATACCACAATCCATCAGTTGCAATTTCAAGGCCACTAATAATGAAGCGTAATATGAGGCATTAATTGGTGTTTAACAAAGAGCCCAGTGACCTAGATGTCAAGCATATCCGGGTGTTTATGGATTCTTTGCTAATTGTTAACCATTACAACGGATCCTACATAGCGAAAAATGCTAAGATGACGACATATTTGGAAATTGTAAAAATTCTTTCGGCCAAATTCAAATCATTTTCCTTGGAACAAATCCCCCGAGAAGAAAATTCTCAAGCGTATGCCCCGGCAAACTTGGGTTCACCTTCAAAAGCATTTCACGTACAAGTATCCCAATTGTGCATATTGACATCCCAGCAATTGATCATCTTGAGATGTTCGCTCTAGATGTCGACGTACCTTCCTCTCCAGCAGCAACCTCAGCTCCTATTATCAAGTATCTCTTAGATGATACGATCCCGGCCGAGGAGAAAAATGCTAGAGCCTTCAGGGTAAGAGTATCTAAGTATTTACTTATTGATAACCTCTTGTTTAGAAAATCTGCTGCAGGTCACTACTTAAGATGTCTAGAAGCAGATAGAGCCCATCAGGTTCTCAAGGAGCTGCACGAAGGACAATGTGGAAATCATGCCGGGGGCAGAAGTTTGTATACCAATGCTCTTAGAATGGGCTATTTTTGGCCCACAATGAGAAAAGACGCAGTTGACTACGCAAAGAAATGTGATTCCTGTCAACGACATGGGGACATCCTGCACCAACCGGCTGAACTACTACATCCTATCCTGTCGCCATGGTCGTTTATGGTTTGGGGAATGGGCATCGTAGGAAAACTACCCAGGGCACCAGGTGGAAGAGTATTTATACTGGCTATGACAAACTACTTTTCTAAATGGGTAGAAGCTGAGGCGTACGTACAAGTTCGTGATCGAGAAGTTATATATTTTATCAAAAGAAATATATTCAGCCGATTTGGGATACCTTCAGAAATAATCTGTGACAACGGCTCCCAATTCATTAGTAAGAAAACCCAAGATTTCTTGACATCTTGGGGAGTCAAGATGGTGACATCTTCACCTGTTCATCCTCAAGCTAATGGACAGACAGAATCTAGCAACAAAATAATCATAAGCAACTTAAAGAAGAGACTGAACCAGAAGAAAGGACAATGGGCAGAAGAGTTACCAATGATCCTATGGGCTGATAGAACGACATCTAAGAACGCTACTGGTCAAACCCCCTATTCACTTGTATTTGGAACATAATCAGTTATTCCAGCAGAAGTACTTGTACCTACGGCCAGATACAGTTTGTTGACATCTGAACATAATAAAGACATCTTGATACATGACTTGGATACCATAGATGAACTGAGAGACATGGCTAAAGTTCGGATGGTGTGATGATGTGCCAATTTTTCCGAAAGGACTTTGAAATTTTCGTTTCTTTAAAAAACCAATCGAAAAAACCGGAGTCGCCACGCTATTTTTGTTTTAAGGGCCAAAACTTTGAAAAATGCCCGAAATAAGAGATTCGAGTTCGGAGGTCACGTTACGCGCCGGGAAGAACGTTAGTGTTCACCCGGAACGCCTCGTAAAACGAGTCTTCCAAGCTAAAAACCATTTGTTTGTGTGTGTGTGTGTGTGTGTTACTTTGGCCAAAATAAGTTGAAAATGAGGAAACCAAAAATTGGGAATTATTTATAAGACTTTGGACAGATCCCATGATTTTTGGTGTGATTTTTGAGTTAAGTTTTGGTACTCAAAAGATTTTTGGAAGTTGAAAACCATTTCTGCCAGAATGAAAAAGGCAGTGGACACTTGACTTTGAAATGGACTTTAGGACTTGAAAACTCCAGAATCTGGGAAAAGTACGAGAATGAAAAATGTTCAAAACACCTTAAATAAGATTTCTGTGAAAGAATTTTCCATTTTGGAGAATATTTGAGGACCCAAAACCTTCTGGAAATCCCAAATATGAAATCTGGACTTCCAGAGACTGAGGAACTGAACTTTAAAAGAAAATTTGAAAAATGGAGTTTTACTCCTGTAAAAAATAAAGTAAAAATATGTCTGGAAATCTCTGGATGTTGGCTACAAAAAGTGTTTTGTAGTTAACACCAAATTCCAAGTTTATCTGTGTCCAAAAAATTAGACCATGGACAGAGGTCTTAGAAAATTGCTACTGGACAGCAACTTTCTTAAGAAGAAAAACATGATTTTAAGTGGGGGTTTTGCATCCATGCTTGTCCCCATTTCTCTAGGTTTTGATTAGTGATCACTTGACATTTTAGTGGTGAATCAACTATATCAAATCATCCTTGGGGTACATTAGGACTAAGCACTTCATTTGCTTGGGAAGGGGAATTTTATCCTTGAAAATGAAGATTTGATGTATGAAAATGATTTTAGGGTTTTGAAAACTTGTTTGCAAGTAAGTAAAAGAAGAACACTTTGAAAGTAATGTTGATACTTGTAGAGGATCATCCATGGAGATGAACTTCCATGGTGATCCTCTTGGATCTAAAGCAAGAAATGAACAAATTACATCTTCAAAGTTTGAGATGCATGCATGGATGAGAGAGATTTAGGGTAGGGAGAGGAAGGTTATACCTATCTTCCCTTGTGTTTGTGTTTGAATGGATTCAAGGCTTGGTTTGAATGTGTTTAGGGTTTGAAAGTATTTAGGGTTGGTGATTAGAGTTGGTCAAAGAGAAAACAAGTAGATAACAATGAAGTCCTCTATGTTTTCTCTCTAATCTTCCTCCTAAAGGGTGATTTGAGCTTGAGTTAGTGTATGTATGAGAGTATGTATGAGAGTAATTTGAAAGTATTTTGAGTGAGTGGGATTTGGGAAAGATTGGAGAGAAAATGGTGGCAATTCAAGTGAATTCCCACTGTTTTCTCTCTATTTTTCGCCAGAGTGCTGTTGCTGTGAGTGATTTGTGTTGTTTAGACTGAGGGAGGAGGGTTCAATTTATAGGCCCCTGTGAACTTTAATAGGATCCGCGCGGAGGGTATTGTAAACGTGCCTGGTGCATTAAATGCTGCTCCAGGCTTTGAACAGGAAGAATAATATTCAAAAATTCCAGCAGTTTGTGTTTTTCAACTTGCCCAATTCGGATTTTTCCAATTTCTTTTGTTTTTTGAGATTCTTTTCTTGGTTTAACTTTAAATGGAAATCCCTAATCTACCCTCACTTTGTTAGAAAGGTTATTAATTGTTAGAAATGTTAGTAATGTTAGGACTTTCGTTAATTTTCTAACGAGAATACTAACAACTCAAATTGGAGCACTTACAGTAGCCCCTCGGCGACGGCGCTTTCGAAGGAAGCGGGGTCGTCGATAAGAGTAAGGCTCCAAATTTGACAGGATGATCAAGTGATCGAGTGGCTGAACCTAGCGATAGGCTACCTACGTATCCCGATTGGGGAATCAAGCCGGTCGTAGTTCGGGTCTTTCGACTATCTTCAGACATCGACCCTAGAGTGACTGTTTTAGGATGTCAACCTGGCGAGCGAGTTATGCAGTTGGTTGCTTGGAAGAAAACTCTGCTGGGGATAGGAGACGACCATTATTGGTCAGGTGGCTAGAGTCGTACATTGGCTCTGCTGGGGATAGGAATGACCATTTTTGGTCTGGTGGCTAGAGTCGTACATTGGCTCTGCTGGGGATAGGAATGACCATTTTCGGTCAGGTGGCTAGAGTCGTACATTGGCTCTGCTGGGGATAGGAATGACCACTTTCGGTCTGATGGTTGAACCTAATGATAGGCTACCTACGTATCCTTAAGAGGAATCAAGCCGGTCGTAGTTAGGGTCTTTGACCCTAGAGTGACTGTTTTAGGGTGTCAACCTAAGATTTGACTATTTTTAGGAAGTCGCCCTAAGATCTGACTATTTTTGGGAAGTCACCCTAAGATCTGACTATTTTTGGGAAGTCACCCTATGATCTGACTATTTTTGGGAAGTCACCCTAAGATCTGACTATTTTTGGGAAGTCACCCTAAGATCTGACTATTTTTGGGAAGTCAGCCTAATATCTGACTATTTTTGGGAAGTCGCCCTATGATTTGACTATTTTGGGGAAGTCGCCCTAAGGTTTGACTATTTTTGGGAAGTCGTCCTAAGGTTTGACTATTTTTGGGAAGTCGCCCTAAGATTTGACTATTTTTGGGAAGTCGCCCTAAGGTTTGACTATTTTTGGGAAGTCGCCCTAAGATTTGACTATTTTTGGGAAGTCGCCCTAAGGTTTGACTATTTTTGGGAAGTCGCCCTAAGGTTTGACTATTTTTGGGATGTCGCCCTAAGGTTTGACTATTTTTGGGAAGTCGCCCTAAGGTTTGACTATTTTTGGGAAGTCGAATTAGGGGATAATTGCGATTTATTGCTTTCCTAGTGTTGTGTGTGATAGCGTTTTAGGTGCCTCAAACCTTAATGATGGCGTCTTAGGTGCCTCGAACCTCGATGATGGCGTCTTAGGTGCCTCGAACCTTGATGATGGCGTCTTAGGTGCCTCGAACCTTGATGATGGCGTCTTAGGTGCCTCGAACCTTGGTGATGGCCTCTTAGGTGCCTCGAACCTTGATGAAGGCGTCTTAGGTGCCTCGAACCTTGATGATGACGTTTTAGGTGCCTCGAACCTTGATGATGACGTTTTAGGTGCCTCGAACCTTGATGATGACGTTTTAGGTGCCTCGAACCTTGATGATGGCGTCTTAGGTGACTCGAACCTTGGTGATGGGTGATCTGGAGGTATCAACTTGTTTTGAAATGATTTCCTTCGATGTTTGTATCCTTTCGTTGGGGACAGACTTCGAGGATAAACGATCTTTTGGTGGACTTCATTTGAAGGGATCGGCCTTATGTTTGCTGCTGGAGGTGAAAGAGACGGAATTCCGTTGGCTTTCGTCGGGGATGAACCTAGGTTGAGGTTTAGTTCTATTGTATGAACCTAAATAAGGGCTCAGTTCAGGAGTATGAACCTAAATCGAGGTTGAGGGAGACTATTTAAGGGCATTCTCGCGGGGGAAGATTAGAGCTTACGATGATTATCGGGGAAAGGGTGACCGTGTTGGTCAAGCGGCTGGACCTATGGTAGGCCGCCTACGTATCCAGTGGGAATCAAGCACGGACGTAGTTTGAAATCCACTGGATAGTTAGGAATAGGTCTAGGATCCTGGGCCTTTTGATAATTCGGAGGCTGTCACCTCAAGGAACTAAAGCCTACGTCGCTATTTGCGGAGATAGAGATAGCTAAAGCTATGGGCAATCATGCAACATTTGTGAATGTATGCATATTTTGAGATATGTTGAGGGACTAACGTACCTTTCTTTGTGCTTACTGCGGGGAGAGCAAGTCGCGGGGGCTGTGTGGTAGTTGACAGTGTTGAGAGTCTTGATGTATCTGATCGAGATGTTGAAACATTTAGGGGCGTGAGGTACCTCTGACCGATTGGCACTTGAAAACTTGGCGTCCCTGACTGACTTGCATTTTGAGAACTTGGCGTCCCTGGCCGATTTGCATTTTGAGAATTTGGCATCTTTGACCTACTTGCCTTTGAGAACTTGGTGTCTTTGATCGAATTGCATTTGAGAACTTGGCGTCCCTGACCCATTTGCATTTGAGAACTTGGCGTCCCTGACCAATTTGCATTTTGAGAACTTGGCGTCCCTGACCGATTTGCATTTGAGAACTTGGCGTCCCTGACCCATTTGCATTTGAGAACTTGGCGTCCCTGACCGACTTGCATTTTGAGAACTTGGCGTCCCTGACCGATTTGTATTTTGAGAATTTGGCATCTTTGACCGAATTGTATTTGAGAACTTGGCATCTTTGACCCATTTGCATTTGAGAACTTGGCGTCCCTGACCGACTTGCATTTTGAGAACTTGGCGTCCTTGACCGATTTGTATTTTGAGAACTTGGCGTCTCTGACCGAATTGTAGACACTGGAGGCGGTCTACATATGTTTGTGGATGTTGGGGGTTGTCTGAGTTGCAGATGCCGGAGCTTTTCTTTGCCAAGCTATATACATGGGGACTATCTTTGCCAAACTGTAGATGCTGGAGGTTGTCTTCATCCATTTGTGGACATTGGAGGTCGTCTTTAGTAAGTTGCAGACGCCGGAGCTTGTCTTTGGGGACTATCTTTGCCAAACTGTAGATGCTGGAGGCTGTCTTCATCCATTGGAGGTCGCCTTTGCCGAACTGGAGATGTCGGAAGGTGTCTTCACGGACTTGGTGCACTGTAGACCTGGAGCCAAGGTGGTGTTGTCCTAATGTGTCTGAGGTATCAGTCATTTGTTGAAGTTATTGGAATTACGCTTCGGTGGAGACCATCTTTGCTGCGGGGTGGCTTCGGGCAGTGATGGAAAACTGGTCTTTCGTGCTTGAATTGCTACATTTGTTAGTAGAGGGACAAATGCACATATGACATTTATGATGATGGATGCATGCATAGAACTAAAATGATTCGCGATCGCTTAGGTTTTTTTTTTATTGATTCATGTTTTGCATGCTACATGTGCCCTGGGGAGATTTTTGTGGGGATGCATGTGGTGAGAGGTTTTGTATGTGTTGTGGACTGTTTGGGACAAGCTTTGAGCTGGTGGGGTGATATCCTTTGGCCGCGGACTGAATTGCATGTCATTGATGAGGTCTTGTTGTAGGTCAGCAGTATCATACGGACCTCAATTTTGATCTTGGGATGGAGTTGGATTTGAACCCCGGGTCTCGATTGAAACTTCTTTTCAGTATTGGACATTTGAAGCTGATGCTGACAGGCTCTAGCATCAAAGTATGTTGATATGAATGAACCCTCTTTCGCTTGGGTTAGTTGTGATTTGACATAAATTTGGAGAATGATTTGGCGAAATGCTGATATGAGGAGATTCCTGATTCTCAACTTTTGATGATGCAGGGAGTCGCCATATGCCAATTTCTAAAGCTGAAACTCCAAGGCAGTTGTTGAGGTGACTAGGTCTTTCTTCTGAAGATAGGTGTGACTTGATGAAGCCCTATTCCGAAAGCCACGGGATCTTTCTCTGAATGATTTGATGAGGTCCCATGTTCAACAAAGCGTCACTACAGAGGTCAAATTAAAGGTTTGACTGTAAAACTGACATACTGATGAAGTACCAAGCCGATCGATCAACGTGAGAGACCTCGAGGTGAAGTTGATGTGACCCCAGACTCATTGCAGCATTACGTCATGGAGTGAGAAATCCATCTTTGACAACAACTATGCAACTAGAATCCTCCCTTCGAAGGGTGTCTTCCATATGGGAACTGTTAGCCATAGTGGCACTTGGCTTGTTCATGGCTTCAATCATATTCACCCTATGGTTTTTCTTAGGGAATGGATTGTTGGCCGTGTTGGGCCCTTGGGGTATCCTTTTCGATCGGTTCTCATACCGCCCTTCTTCGTGCCCATGATACTAGTGGGAAGCACGAGTTTAGTTGTGTCTATCGGGATCCATGGGCCGATGGTTGTCCAAAGGTCCGGGTCGAGACCTTCCTTCACAAGTCCTTGAAAGACTTTGCTCAGTAGGTATTCGAAATCTTCGAGCTTAAGGCTCCGCGACTTGGGCACATCACCTTTCCTTGGCATGAGAGGAGTGGCATTGTTGCGATCCCGGCCCGCATAATTAATTGCTTCCTTGCCTTTGGGGTAGGACAGAGCCGAGTTAGGGGCGTGAGCTTGCACCGATAAGTAGGAGCAGTGGCTTGCCGTTGGTCAAACTTTAGCCCCGTAACCGACCGTCGCATGCATCCGGGTAGGGAAGTTACTGAGGGGCTTTCTCAAATGAGGCTTCCAGGCATGATTGAAAGATGTCCAATTGTTCCTCATTAGAAGGAGGGTTGGTCATTTTACTCAACTTGAGGTTTCAATGCTTGTAAAAGTCACCGATATTTTCCTTGAAACGCTGCACTGTTGTCTGCAGGTCAACTCTATTTGTTTCCCACTCCAAATTAGCTTTATGCTTCTCTGTAAAGGCACTGGTGATCTGGTCCCATGTAGCCCTGGCCTTGGGTTTTAAGCGGAAGAATCATTTTAAAGCACTGGATTTCAAGGAGAGACTGAAATAGTCAGCCAACTGCTGATTGGTACACCCTTTGGCCTCCATTGCCAAGGTATACATGTCCAGATGGGTTTCCGGGCATGCAGTCCCATCAAAGATGTCCAAATTTAGGCATCACGAATTTGTGGGGCAGGGGAACAATGGAGTTCGGGTCCGTAGGCCGGAAGGCAGACTTCTTAGCGGTCAATTCAGCATTCTGCGCTTTCAATTCCTTATGCTGTTCCATGAACCAAAACCAGATGAGGGTCCGGTGGTGGAACCAGAGTGTTCAAGCCGGCGATTGAGCTAGAGAGAGGAGCCACCACTGGCGGCAGACTGATGGAGGGAACGGCCGATTCGGGGATGTAGGTGAAAACCTGTCCTTGGCCCGAATTACCCTGGGGAGTGTGAGTAGGAGCCTGATCAAAGGGATAGAACCCAGTGGCTTACTGTTAACTTCCAATTGGCAAAGAGGGTGGTGGTAGACCTGAGGTGGCCGGGTAGCTAGAGCTTCCATGAAACTTAAATACGGGTTGTGACCCTTGTTCGTTGAACTGCATGCACCCTTGGCTGGGGTGATGGCGTATACCCGAGAGGATACTGTGGTCCGGTGATTCCGATGAGACAGGGATTAGGGCTTGGTGGCCCATTGATCCTCGAGTGAGAAATGGGCTCATGGGAAGCAAAGCTGTTAGGAGCAAACAACTAGCATCATTCTCGTTGTCACGAACCAAACCGTGGTGGCATCCCAAACCTGCCGCAGCACTCTAAACCGTTGCTGTGAAGGTTCTGGCTTGATCAAGCTTCGAACCGAGACGGATCCCAATTTGCCGTGGCATTCCAAGGTACCCCCAACCATGAGAAGACATTCCGTACCGATTTTGTTCCTACCGAGGAACCGCGATCCGATTCGTCCCGTCAGCCGTACGGATCCAAATGGTCTCGTAGCTGGGAAGCCGGGCCGACCCAAAGATCGAGGAGATAGTACCATAGTGAGGCCGGCGGTGGCATCCTCGGGAGTAGTCTCGGGCGACCGAGAGTGGGATTGGGGGCTCACGTCCCGTTAAGGCGGCCGCGAAGGGATCTTGTGAGATTTCAGGCGGTGTGGGACCGGCCGTTGAACCGGGTTGTTGCCAAGGCATTCCAAACCGCCGGGCCGAGAAGTTCAAACCGATCCAAAGTTGACCGCCGTCCCAAACCCAACCGAGAAGTCATACCAAGCCGATGTAACCGAGAAGCCCCCGACCGATCTCGTACCGAGCCGCCGAGGCATACCAAACCGTCGCGACATACCGAGCTGACCCCAACTGTATTGAGGCACACCATACTGGCCCAATCGGGCTGAAATCAATTTTTTTTTCAAATGACTCGTCCTGCATCGAACTATGAATGTATACCATCAAGGCCGAAAGGATGACTGATCCACAAGTTGAGAAGAGTGTGGCCCGGTGGAGGTTCCATGTAAGGAAGGTGGTGGCATTTGGCGGTAGTCTGTCTGGCCGAGATAGGGATGGAGATCCTCTTCCTCTTCTATCGTGAAAGTCCCATCGGGGTTGAGGGCAATCGTCAAAATAAAATTCCTGACACCTTCCAAAATTGATCATCAACACCTCATTCTGATTGGTCCAAGGGATTTTAATATTAGCCATGATGAATCCCTGGTTCTGATTAAAATTCCGTTCTCGACCTTGGACATTAAAGAACTGTACTTGACAAACCCATGACCAACATGGCGATCAAATCTCACTTTGCTTGGCGAGGCCTTGGTCTGAAGAGATGTGTTTGCGAAGTCTTGATTTTGAAGAAGTGACTTGGTAATGCCTCAGTCTCATGATTGTGAATCTGACACAATTAGAGAGGCTTCAACCTGGTAGGCATTACAGACTGATACTGAAATGAGTCTAAACAAAGACCCAACCCATCTTGTAGCAAAGTGAAGAACCAACGTGGACCTGGCGTGACCAGAGAAGCCCCACTCTAAAGAAATGGCTTGACGAAAGTCCTCCCTTAAAGAGTACAGAGCAGCTCTAATGCAAATTGAATTGTCATGTAGCAAAAGAGGCAACCCATCCTTCTATATTTACTTTATTACTTTCTTTATTCAATTAGTCAACCGAAAGAAAACGTAAAAGAAAGACAATTTAGGAATGTATACCTGTAGGGGCATATTTTCGAAAAGTGGGGACGAATCCCCGATTTGTATTATTTGAAGGCACAAAAGAACTCGCTTTGGGTTTGACTTTTTTGAGAGAGCATAAGTGTAGAAAGGTTTGTAAAAGTGTATGGAAGCCCCTGCTGACAGAAAATCAGTGTTTAGCTCTATTTTTCCTATAATGTAGAAAAAGAAGACTTGTCGAGACATCTGAAAACATGTTTTATTCAAAATGATCACAAGATTGCTTAAAACCCTTTATTAATGTTCGGGTTATTCAACCCCTAATCTCGATATGGACAAACATTCAGATTAATCATGAGGAGAAAGTTGACCAATACCAAGAGTCGAAGTTGGTGAATGGTAAAGAAAGATTGTGCACATGAGAGGCCATTGATGAGACCGAATTTTCTGGGATTTGAATGTGTTTATGACCGGACCATTTCTGGTTGCCTACGTTCCCCTTAATATAAGGAGCTCAGGTCGCCGTAGTTCGGGCTTGAACTTTGTTTGGCTTTGGAAAAGGGTATGAACATTTGTGGTCCATTTGGTGGGAAAGGGTCGGATGGGAAGCTTGAATGATGAGGTACGGGCCTTGAGATGTTCCTTGACAAGTCGTTTTTTTGACGGCTTCTTCCGTGATTTCATTGCTTCTTGATCATCATCTTTCATTGGGGGAGAAAGAATTTGAATACAACTTAAGGGTATTTGACTGTTCCCTTGTAGTCGACAACTTCCGTTCTTCGGGCTTTAAATTTGCCCATATGTCAAGTTTCTGATTGGCGGTGCTGGATCCTTGGCTTGATTTTTTTTTCAAGCTTTTGCTTGGATTTTCTCTTTTTCTTTTTTTTGAAGCACATGAGGGCGAAGGCAAGCCCATGGGTTTTTGTCGACATGGGGTCAATCTTCCGATGCTGAGTGGTCTTTTGTTGTTCTTTGATGCTGCCACCGTTGTCGACTTGGTTAAGGTGATGATGGGGACATGTTTTGGAAAGTGTATGGCTTGATGGAGGCCTTTGTGAGGTAAGGAAAGTGTATAGGGAGGGCATTAGTTGACTTTCTCGCACCAATTAATTAAAATCTTAATCATTTCCAGAGATTATTTGTTGGGCAATGCGAGGTAACATTTAAAATAAAACCATTTCATTAAATGTAATGTAGGTGTGCAAATAATGTCTCAAGTCTAGCAAGAAAAGAAAAAGACTCTTTTACGGAAAATTTAAGATTAACTACAATGTCCAAGGAGGACTTGATTGAACGAAGAAAGTACTAGAACCTACGAAGGTTGTCTAAAAGACTGTTTTAATATTAAAGGATGGGTAGCCCCTAGTCTAGCTACTCTTTGTTGTTGGACCACGTCTCTATCCTTCAGTGTTGGAAGCAAATTTGACAGACTATGCTTGCCTTTGGTAACTTCAAGGAATTCATCACTCACCGGCCCTGACGGTTGCCTTATCTGTCATCAGATCATTATCATCCCATTTACCTCAAGGCGCCAGCGTGAACTTATCGGAGGGCGAGAGTTCAAAGCATTTCACCAAATCCAGCTTTGCCATGGCCACATGCTTGTTGCAGTCAAACCCTCCATTCTCAACATTTGTTGCGACTAAATCATCTGGCTTGTCAGAGTCTATTGAATTCACAGAGCTTGAATCATAAAACTCAATCATGTTTACATTCGTGTTGTTTGGGAAATGATCATCAAGTGTGGTTGAGATCACTGAGGCGCTCGAGTTTGCCCTTCTTAATTAACCCCTGAATTGCCTTTCTCAAAGCTGTGCATTTGTCGGTTATATGACCGTGATACTGGTGGAAAGCACAATGCTTGGTGGTGTCCAAAGGGATTTTGGGATCCTTGGGCTGATAGTTTCTCATGGGTTCGAGGAGACCCTGCTTTAGCAAGATATTTAAAACTTTTCTTAAGGGAACACCCAAATCCTTGGGATGTGATTTCTCCTTTGGGGGAGAATGAACTCTTAATGATCTTTGAATGAGAATTGGTCACCATTCTGAACAGGGTTGGCCGGTTTTGGTCCATTGGGGCACTCAAGCTTGCCCGCTTCGATTAACCCTTGAACCGCTCTCTTCAAGATCGGTGCAGCCGTTTGGCCGTGTGGCCATAATGATCATGGAAGGCGCAAAGGCTTACTCATGTCGAGGAGTGCATTTGAGCTCCTTGGATGGTAGTGCCTGAGGGGCTCCAAAAGGCCTTCCTTTACTAAACCCTTGAAAATTAAGCCCATGGGCATCCCAAAATCATCAAAATGTTCTCGTCGCCTTAGAGGACCACCATTTCTTGGTTGCTTTTGGATGCCGTCAATTGTACACAATGCCCTCTTTCCTTTAATGGATTTTGCAGCCGTGTTGGAAGGATAAGGTTTATAGCGGTGAGACATGTTCCGACCCGTAGTGCTTCCCCGTGCACGAACCCTTTTGATGTACTCATCGATGTAATCGTCGAGATTTGACCTTTTGTAAAACTCATTCGTGTCAGATACACAAGATTGGTATGGTGAGATGGCCCGAGTTGAGCGATCGTCGATACTCTCGTTGCTAGGCTTTTCTTGTACCTTCTTAATTGGTTCTTTCAATAATCCTTTGTACGAGTCAATAGGAACACTGGGACTGATCGACACCGCCACAAGATTGGCATCAGTAAATGAAACCACAGTAGGAAGTACTCTGATGGGAGGGATGACAGTCTGAGCATTAAAAGCGTGATCGTAACCCTCCTCATAAGGCCTGGCAGTTGCCGAAGATGAGGATATATGGCTCGTAATGGGTGGATACCAGGGAGCAGCGAGTGCGGATCCAAAAGGCTGCTGAAGACATGAGATTTGAGGCATCGTAACAGTAGGACTGAACGTGTCTTGACCACACTGAGGAACGTGACTATAAGGGTAATGTGCATATTGTACTTGATGAACAGGGAGCGCTTGCGTAGAAGTAGGGTGGAGAATTTGATGAGGATCATTTGACCTTGTCTGGACTTCCCAACCTGAGGGGTGAGGTAGAGCTTGGAGGATGTTGTAAATACGGTAAACCCGATGAAGTGGTTATAAGAGCCCGGTGGCCCATGTGATCTTGCAAGATCATAGGGGCAAGTGTGCTTCGAGAATTGGAGGAAGCAAGCCGGCCCCTCTCGAACCATGGAGCCCGAGAAGCGAATCGTCCCAAAATGGCTTGCGGAGCCATGTCAAACCGCCGGGCTTGAGAAGTCGTGAATCGACCCATTCCGAGATGATGACCCGAACTGCATCGATGTTGTGAAGTAGTAACCGACCCCTTCCAAGCCGATGACCCGAACCAGCCGATGTTGTGAAGTAGTAAACCGACCCCTTCCAAGCCGTGGGGCGAAAGCCAACCGATTCAATCTCGGTGGTGAGATCTCGAGAGGCACCGGGGGCAAGGTTGACCTAGATCGGACTGTTGAGGAGTATCGAGCTGCAGGGCCGAGATGTACCGAATCGACCAATTCCTGCATCGATGGCCTGTGCCGTACCGAGGTTTTGGAGTAGCGAACCGACCCATTCCAAGCCGCGGCGTAAATGCATCGATTGAAACCCAAACGTGAAAACTGAGAGGCGCCAGGGGGAAGTTGACCAAGATCGGACTGTTGAGGAGTATCGATACGATGAGGCCGAGAGGCAGGCTGAGTGATAGGCTGGGGGATGCTTGGCCCATTAGTTGTGAGGACCCCGACCCGGAACCTACACGTGTCCCGAGTTGGAGCGTTCTCAAACTAACCCAAATACACAAAAACTTTTAAAACTTTGCTTTGACTTTCAAACATAAACATTAATAACATAACATTTCAAAAGAACTCCACTCAACTCCACATCGGGGGAGGAGATAACTAACTTTGAAAACGGTCAACTGTTTAGTTACAAAAGATTAAGGTTATGACGTAGAGTTTAAAGTTTATAATTACAAACTCCAAGAAAGAAATTACCAAAATACAATTTTATACGTCACCCTAAACATACCCCGACAACACCCAAAAGATTTCCCCAAACTCCTCTCCGTCCTTACTTGGCCGGTCCGCCTGTCTCGGGATCTAAAACAGTAAAGGGAGAGGGGTGAGAATAAATCTCAGCAAGCTATTATGGATGCAACAATATGCCAAATAGATGCAACACATAACACGTTGGAAAACTGTAAACACCTTACATTACCTTTGGTTTACCTTTTCCGTCTCGAACAATAGTCGTACAACATTGGGTATAATAATACTCCAATCTTAAGTGAGCCGCTTAAGCAATACTCACATCTTATAAGACCCATTTTTCAGGGAACCAAATAAGATAGTAGCAACTCGTAAGACTTTTGGCTCAATACAGATGCTATAACCCCAACCTGTGGCCACAGGAGGGGACGGTCACAGGTATAACATAATCCGATCACATTAGGTCACACTTTCATAATTGATCGTATTACGTTATACCCCCAATATCAGCTGATTAACAAATTATCAAGCACATAGTAGTTACTTGAAATAAAATCCACAAAAAGGGATAAACAATAGCCACATGGTAATATATACTCATGCCCAACAATATCAAAGTGTAACAATCTATGAATACACTAAACAATATCAACAACAATATATATAACATCAAGTAAGGAAATGAGGGATCATAAACCTACCCTACAAATTCCATATACAAGGATACAAGACCTAAATGAAGGTTCAAGTTCAATTACCAAGTGGGAGTCTTAATTTATAAGTGGCCAACAAACTTGCTAAACGATCCTAGTTTAAATTAAAAAAAACTGGTTCAGGGTCTTGGGCGACCGCCCTTACCACTTGGGCGACCGCCCAAGTGGGTTTTCAAAGGGAAAGGAAGTTTCTGCCACTATGGGCGACCGCCCTCATCACTTGGGCGACCGCCCAAGTGGGTTTTCAAAGCAAATATAAACTACTGCCAAGGTGGGCGGCCGCTCAGCCCCCCTTGGGCGACCGCCCAAGCCTCCACTGTACCCCCAACTTCGCATTTTAACCCCTTTTTAACCCTAGTTCTTCTTTCCCTCTACCATTGCTTGATCAAGAACACCAAAGGATACCTTCATCTTACCAAGTCCCATTCAAAACATGTAAACTCACAACCAAGTAATCCTAGATCATTTATCTCTACCCATTCCACCCATTTCAAACCCTTCTAATGATCTTCCTTGAACCCTAACTTCAACAATGTCATTTTCTAATCATTCAACTCCCATTTAGGTTTCCAAGCAAGAAATCAACATCACCAAGCCAAGAACAATAATCAAAGAACTCATGAACACATAGAAGAAGGGAATCATAACAACTCGCCTTTGGATTTTATAAGGAAAGATTGATCTTTTTAACTTGATGAATTCCTCTAGGTGATCCAACTTCAATGGTGCTCTTAGACTTGGATTTGGTGAAGAAGTGTCTTGGATTCAAAGCTTGGGAGAAGGAGTTCCCATGGAGTCTCAAAGGTTTCTCTAGGACGGAAGAAGTATGAGAAATGAGGGAGAAGGGGGGGGGGAGGATGTAAGAGGAGGTGATGGGAGTGACACATGGCATGGCTAGGGAGAAGCAAGACAATTGGCCCCCCTCAAAAATCTAAAAAACCAAGGCTTTCAATTTAACTTAAAAATAAAATAAATCTTTATCCCATTAATTCATCCTACTCATTTAACCTCCCTACACTATTTAGCATATTCCCATTTTTATTATTTCTCCAAGTTTCTTTATTTAATGTCTAATAAATTCTTATAAGATCCTAAATTTACTTTTCACCCAATTTATCTTAATTTAAGAATTTAAAGACATAATTGAACACATAAAGATAACATAAATATTAAAAGCATATAATTTAATATTTAAAATGAGTGCCTAGGGTTGGGGTCGTCACACTCACTCCCCCTTAAAGAAAATTCGACCCGAATTTTAGAAGACTTACTTGAATTCTCAAACAACCAAGGGTATTTCGCCCTCATCTCCGACTCTAGCTCCCACGTTGCTTCCTCGACGGTATGATTCTTCCAAAGGACTTTTACTATCGGGATACTCTTAGTTCTCAACTCCTTAACTTGGAATTCTAAGACTCTTAATGGATCTTCAACATAAGACATGTCCGCTTGGACATCATCGGGAGGAGAGCTCAAAACATGGGAGGGGTCATGACAATACTTCCTTAACATAGAAACGTGAAACACATCATGAAGCAAAGAGAAAGACGGAGGCAACGCCAACCGGTAAGCCAATTCCCTATCTTCTCTAGAATCTCAAACGGTCCTACAAACCTCGGAGCCAACTTACCCTTATTACCAAACCTTTTAATCCCCGTCCTCGGAGAGACCTTCAAGAACACAAAGTCACCAACCCGAAAAGATAAGTCCCGTCTTCTATTGTCGGCGTAGCTTTTCCGTCTACTCGAGCCGTCTTCAATCTATCCCGAATCACTTTGATCTTCTCTGTAGAATCTCTAACCAAATCCGGGCCCCAAAGTCTCGCTTCACCTACCTCATCCCAACACAGAGGAGATCGACACTTCCTTCCATACAACGCCTCATACGGAGCCATCTCGATACTAGACTCGATAACTATTATTGTAAGCAAACTCAACTAACGGTAGATGATCCTCCCAAGATAATTGGAAATCCATCACACAAGCCCGTAACATATCCTCAAGTATTCGAATAGTTCTCTCTGACCGACCGTCGGTTGAGGATGAAATGCCGTACTAAAACACAACTTAGAACCCAAGGCTTCATGCAATGCTCTCCAAAATCTAGAAGTAAACCTCGGATCTGCTCGTCGGAAACAATACTAACCGGAACCCCATGAAGTCGAACGATCTCTTTCAAATACAACTGGGCTAACTTCTCTAACGAAAACTTAGTTGACACCGGAAGAAAATGAGCCGACTTCGTCAATCTATCCACAATAACCCAAATAGCATCCATCTTCTTCGCGGTAAGAGGTAAACCCGAAACAAAATCCATCGAGATCCCTTCCCATTTCCATTCCGGAATATCCAATGGTTGAAGTAGTCCCGCCGGTCTCTGATGCTCGGCCTTGATTTGTTGACAAGTCAAACACTTAGAAACATAATCCGCTATTTCTCTTTTCATTCCATTCCACCAATATCCACGCTTCAAGTCTTGATACATTTTGGTACTACCCGGATGAATCGCAAACTTGGACTTATGGCCATCCTCTAGAACACGCTTCTTGATTTCCGGCGATGAAGGAACGCAAATTCTCCCTTGAAAGGTTAATATCCCATCTCTATTCAAAGCAAAATCCTCGGCTTTCCCATCTTGCACTTGATCAAAAATTTTCTTCAACTCCGGATCACCTTGTTGAGCTTCCTTCAAATCTCCATACAAAGTCGGAACGGCTCGAACATTCGCAACGATTACTTCACTCTTCAACTCTCGAGAACTCAAAGCTGTCACATACGCCTTTCGGCTAATCGCATCCGCTACAACATTTGCCTTCCCCGGATGATAAGAAATTATACAATCAAAATCCTTCAAAAACTCTAACCATCTCCTTTGCCGGTTATTCAACTCCTTTTGGGTAAACAAATACTTCAAACTTTTATGGTCGGTAAAAATCTCAAATTTCGCTCCATAAAGATAATGCTTCCACTTATGCAACGCAAATACAATCGCCGCCAACTCCATATCATGAGTAGGGTAATTCTGTTCCGCCGGTGATAACTTCCTAGAGGCATACGCAATCACTTTCCCATTTTGCATCAACACACATCCCAAACCCGCCTTCGAGGCATCACTATAAATAACAAAATTCTCGCAATCATCCGGAAGGGTAAGAATAGGAGCCGTTGTCAACCTCTTCTTCAATTCATCAAAGCTTGCTTCACACTTGGAATCCCATACAAACGATACATCCTTCCGAGTCAACCTAGTCAACGGAGTCACAATCCGAGAAAACCCTTCAATGAACCTCCGATAATACCCTGCCAAACCAAGAAAACTACGGACCTCGGTCACAGTCGAAGGTTGCTTCCAAATAACCACGGCTTCAATCTTTGAAGGATCCACGGAAATTCCCGAACTCGACACAACATGCCCCAAGAAAGAAATTCGCTCAAGCCAAAACTCGCACTTACCGAACTTAGCGTACAATTGCTTCTCCCGAAGAACGGACAAGACAATCCTCAAATGATTCTCATGCTCTTCCCGAGACTTAGAGTAAACAAGGATATCATCTATGAACACTACCACAAAGCTATCAAGATAAGGCTTGAAGACACGGTTCATCATATCCATAAACACTACTGAGCATTAGTCAACCCGAAAGGCATCACAACAAACTCATAATGACCATATCTAGTCCGGAAAGCCGTCTTTAGCAATATCATCCGGTCTAATCTTCAATCGATGGTATCCGCTTCTCAAATCAAGCTTTGAGTAGATAACGGAACCTTGGAGTTGGTCAAACAAATCATCTATATGCGGAAGGGGATATTTATTCTTAATGGTGGCTTGGTTCAACAAACGATAGTCAATACACAATCGTAAGGTACCATCCTTCTTCCTAACAAACAAGACCGGTGCTCCCCACGGAGACACACTAGGACGAATAAAACCTCGGTCTAACAATTCTTGCAATTGGACCTTCAACTCTTTTAACTCGGCCGGAGCCATTCTATAGGGTGCTTTAGAGATAGGTGCGGTACCGGGCACTAAGTCAATACAAAACTCTATCTCACGATCCGGAGGCATAGAGTACTCACTAGAAAACACATCACTAAATTCATTGACAACCGGAACATGAGCTAACTCGGGAGACTTCTTATTGGAATCTACCACATAAGCCAAGTAACCCGTATACCCCTTAGATAGCATCTTCCTAGCCTTTAAAGCAGAAATAACATGTAAACCGAACATAGATCTATCCGCATCAAATACAAAAGTAGGCATATCAGGCATAGCAAATGAGACTCGCTTTCTACGACAGTCTACCATAGCATGACACTGACTCAACCAATCCATCCCAAGGATCACATCAAAATCACGGATTGGTAACTCGACCAAATCCACCGGCAATACATGCCTACATATAGTCACATCACAACCAGGATATATCAAAGAAGATGTGAGGCACTCTCCCATAGGAGTAGAAACCTCCAACACATAAGGCATAGATTCAGGCAAAGTATGCAATGAGAATGCAAAATGCGATGCCACAAATGAATGGGAAGACCCGGGATCTATAAGAATGCGAGCCTTAACTCCCCGAGACAGAACTATACCTCTAATGACAAAGATTGGGATCGACCTCTCCTTGACCCAAGGCAAACACTCGACCTTGCACCCTATCTTTGGGTTTCCCATCTACACCTCTCTTCACACCACTACCTTGTCCCCCAAATCCGGTACCCGTCGCTTGCTTATTCTGCCACCTAGGACAATTCTTCCGGAAATGGCCCGTCGCCCCACACTCTAAACATTTTCCTTGCTTGCTCCAACACTTGTCCTCCGAATGCCCTAGCTTCTTGCAATAACCACACACTGTCCCCAAACCGACTGGAGTCGCACGATTTGCCGGAGTCGCCACATTTCCTCCTCGATTTGCTCCCTGAGTAAATGTCCCTGGCCGCACCCTATTCTCGTCCCGAACCTTGACCTTGGAATCTATTTACGTTTCCGCCTTCATTCTTACCACGATGCTCCTCTATGTCATTCTCAATCCGATACGCCATATTCACCGCCGCTTGGAAGTTGGCGAAGTTATGCGTCAATAAGCGCTTTCGGAACTCAACCCTTAAACCCTTCACAAACCGGTAGACTCGCCTCTCCTCATCCGGCACCAAATGAGGACAATATCGGGCCAATTCTCGTGAACTTTGCTTGAATCTTGCGCTATCGTCGCTGGTCCCTTGCTCCAGCTTCGTAAACTCGCCTTCCTTCTGTCTCTAGTAACCATAGGCACGAAGTGATCCCGGAACTTGCGTGTGAAGTTCTCCCAAGTCTCGTGGTGTCAAATCCCGGTCCCAACCATCCTTCACTACTCCGCCACCGGTGCTCGGCGGGTCCTTCCAACTTGAAAACGGCACATCTCACCTTCTCCGCATCCGAACTCTCCATAGCTGCGAAAATCTTATTCATAGCCTCGAAGCCACCTCTCGGCCTTCACCGGATCCGGATCTCCGTTGAAGCTAGGAGGAGACATCTTCACGAACTTCTCCAAACCATGTTGCCCTTGCTCGCCTTGATTCCCGATTCGGTTCGATTCCGAGTTGCCATATGCCGAAGAAACCCTCGGAACATATCCATCATCTCGGCATTCGGATTACCAACACCACCCAAACCCATTCTGATCACCATCATTTCCCGCCATAACAACAAACTCCTGCATTAAACACTCGACGTCGCTTATCACACACTCTCACTCAGCCTAGACTCTACCCGAGAATTCTAACCGAGCTCGATACTAACCGTGAGGACCCCGACCCGGAACCTACACGTGTCCCGAGTTGGAGCGTCCTCAAACTAACCCAAATACACAAAAACTTTTAAAACTTTGCTTTGACTTTCAAACATAAACATTAATAACATAACATTTCAAAAGAACTCCACTCAACTCCACATCGGGGAGGAGATAACTAACTTTGAAAACGGTCAACCGTTTAGTTACAAAAGATTAAGGTTATGACGTAGAGTTTAAAGTTTATAATTACAAACTCCAAGAAAGAAATTACCAAAATACAATTTTATACGTCACCCTAAACATACCCCGACAACACCCAAAAGATTTCCCCAAACTCCTCTCCGTCCTTACTTGGCCTGGTCCGCTGTCTCGGGATCTAAAACAAGAAAGGGAGAGGGGTGAGAATAAATCTCGGCAAGCTATTATGGATGCAACAATATGCCAAATAGATGCAACACATAACACGTTGGAAAACCGTAAACACCTTACATTACCTTTGGTTTACCTTTTTCCCGTCTCGAACAATAGTCGTACAACATTGGGTATAATAATACTCCAATCTTAAGTGAGCCGCTTTAAGCAATACTCACATCTTATAAGACCCATTTTTCAGTGGAACCAAATAAGATAAAGAGCAACTCTGTAAGGCTTTTGGCTCAATACAGATGCTATAACCCCAACCTCGTGGCCACAGGAGGGGACGGTCACGAGTATAACATAATCCGATCACATTAGGTCACACTTTCATAATTGATCGTATTACGTTATACCCCCAATATCACCGATTAACAAATTATCAAGCACATAGTAGTTACTTGAAATAAAATCCACAAAAAGGGATAAACAATAGCCACATGGTAATATATACTCATGCCCAACAATATCAAAGTGTAACAATCTATGAATACACTAAACAATATCAACAACAATATATATAACATCAAGTAAGGAAATGAGGGATCATAAACCTACCCTACAAATTCCATATACAAGGATACAAGACCTAAATGAAGGTTCAAGTTCAATTACCAAGTGGGAGTCTTAATTTATAAGTGGCCAACAAACTTGCTAAACGATCCTAGTTTAAATTAAGAAAATCGGTTCGTGGTCTGGCGACCGCTTACCACTGGGGCGACCGCCCAAGTGGGTTTTCAAAGGAAAGGAAGTTTCGCCACTATGGGCGACCGCCTCACCACTTGGGCGACCGCCCAAGTGGGTTTTCAAAGCAAATATAAACTCTCGCCAAGGTGGGCGGCCGCTCGCCCCCTTTGGGGGCGACCGCCCAAGCCTCCGGCCACCCCAACTTCGCATTTTAACCCCTTTTTAACCCTAGTTCTTCTTTCCCTCTACCATTGCTTGATCAAGAACACCAAAGGATACCTTCATCTTACCAAGTCCCATTCAAAACATGTAAACTCACAACCAAGTAATCCTAGATCATTTATCTCTACCCATTCCACCCATTTCAAACCCTTCTAATGATCTTCCTTGAACCCTAACTTCAACAATGTCATTTTCTAATCATTCAACTCCCATTTAGGTTTCCAAGCAAGAAATCAACATCACCAAGCCAAGAACAATAATCAAAGAACTCATGAACACATAGAAGAAGGGAATCATAACAACTCACCTTTTGGATTTTATAAGGAAAGATTGATCTTTTTAACTTGATGAATTCCTCTAGGTGATCCAACTTCAATGGTGCTCTTAGACTTGGATTTGGTGAAGAAGTGTCTTGGATTCAAAGCTTGGGAGAAGGAGTTCCCATGGAGTCTCAAAGGTTTCTCTAGGAAGGAAGAAGTATGAGAAATGAGGGAGAAGGGGGGGGGGAGGATGTAAGAGGAGGTGATGGGAGTGACACATGGCATGGCTAGGGAGAAGCAAGACAATTGGCCCCCCTCAAAAATCTAAAAAACCAAGGCTTTCAATTTAACTTAAAAATAAAATAAATCCTTATCCCATTAATTCATCCTACTCATTTAACCTCCCTACACTATTTAGCATATTCCCATTTTTATTATTTCTCCAAGTTTCTTTATTTAATGTCTAATAAATTCTTATAAGATCCTAAATTTACTTTTCACCCAATTTATCTTAATTTAAGAATTTAAAGACATAATTGAACACATAAAGATAACATAAATATTAAAAGCATATAATTTAATATTTAAAATGAGTGCCTAGGGTTGGGGTCGTCACATTAGTAGTTCCACACGAAAGGGAACAGGGCATTTGATGGTAGTTGGCATGCCCGGGAGGGTAATTAGTTCCAATCTTCGCATCAACCATAAAGGTTCCATTAGGGTTGCGAACAATTGTTAGCCCCTGGGTTCTGATACCTTCCAATAACTGACTGATCTGAGCCTCTTGATGTTGTCTTATCTGTTCCAACACCTGATTCCACTGCTCGGCATTTTGCGGATTTTCGGGGTGCGGAGTTGTACGTCCCCCACAGTTCTCCTCTGAGTTGGCCATTATGAAACTTTGAGCTGAAGCGAAGGAGGAAACTGATGAAGTATCTGACTCCGGAATGACTGAGCTGAACAAACGATGACCCGGGGTCTTGATCCAAACTTTGCTTACTGTGGAAGGCACAAAAGGGTGTGTTTCAGACTCGGGAAAGCTGAACAGGTTGGTGTTTGGTCTTAGGGCTCATGCAACATGCGATTATTCTTTTAAATTTACTTAAAACATGTTTTATTAAACCTAATCGGTTGGAAAAGATTGCTCTTCTTTTTTTTCGCAAACTACTCGGATCTGGATCGGTGGGCCCCGTCACTACGTCTATAAGCCCCTCGTATTCCACTCGTATTTCGACCTCCCAGGGTGGACAGCCCCGGGCGAGGGTCCTATAGGGCAAGCGGGTCCCACCGACCGAAAAAAACGATCCTAAAAGTCTGGCGGGTAATCGAGTCTTAACGAGCATTCGATGTAAATTATGAACAAAGCTGACGTCAAAAGTCGAGATCATGTCCGAGGGCTCGACAAAAAGCCGGCATGGTTCGGACTGATAAATGTCCACAATTGATCTTGACTTGTCGTCAGTTAGGCCGTAATTAGGCATGGAATGATCGTTAATCCTTGATGACTCAGTGTCATGCTGGGAGTCAGTGTATAACTTGTGCCAGTCAGAGTCAAAGTCAAGGCACCGGTCAATATCTTGGTCAAAGTCCGCGGCGGAAAACCGGCATGACTTCGACTGATTAGGGTCCCCGAAAGATATTGAGTCGGTATGCCGACAAAGGCTTGAAAGGAAAGGTCTATACACAGACAGGGCATGACACAGACCAGACTAAAAACCAACCGGGTCTCGGACAAAGTGTGTCACGGACAAGTGCATGGTCGACACGAGGCTCCATGGGATGTTTGGGTAGTCCCGTGCTTGCACCGAGAGGCGTAATAAGACCAAACGGGCCGCGACAGGGATTTCCCCGGGTTAGGGACGTAGTGTGCAGTGTAAGGTCACGTGCGCGTAGTGTGCAAGCAGTCTATCTTCTTTTTCTGAGTAAAATAGAAATTTTTCATGTGTCTTAAAACGAATGATGCATGATTTTTTTTTTGAAAATTTTCCTTTTTTTTTTTTTGAAATTCTTTTTTTTTTAGATTCTTTTTTGAATTTTTTTTTTTGAAAGTAAATGCACACATAAGCACATAAACACATAATTCAAAATTCAAGTCAACGGGTCCGATAGTCAAAATTTTAACTTTTCCGAGGCGGCCAAAACAACACGAAAATGTGAAAAATAAACACACACCACAAATGATTTTAAATGCCGAGACGAAGCTTGACCCTCAAAAGTTTTTTTTTTGAAAACAATGATATCGGTACGTGGGATTGTTAAACCACAATTTATCCCCGACTCGTGTTAGGAGGCGATAACGGGAAGTTTAATGGTTTCCACCAATATAACAAATATCATTTTTTTTTAAATAAAGCTTGTTCATTCCCCAGCAGAGTCGCCACTGTGATGATGTGCCAATTTTTCCGAAAGGACTTTGAAATTTTCGTTTCTTTAAAAAACCAATCGAAAAAACCGGAGTCGCCACGTCGTTTTTGTTTTAAGGGCCAAAACTTTGAAAAGGCAGTGGACACTTGACTTTGAAATGGACTTTAGGGCTTTAAAACTCCAGAATCTGGGAAAAGTATGAGAATGAAAAATGTTCAAAACACCTTAAATAAGGTTTCTGTGAAAGAATTTTCCATTTTGGAGAAGATTTGAGGACCCAAAACCTTCTGGAAATCCCAGATATGAAATCTGGACTTCCAGAGACTGAGGAACTGACCTTTAAAAGAAAATTTGAAAAAGGGAGTTTTACTCACACAAAAAATAAAGTAAAAATATGTCTGGAAATCTCTGGATGTTGGATACAAAAAGTGTTTTGTAGTAAACACCAAATTTCAAGTTTATCTGTGTCCAAAAAATTAGGCCATAGACAGAGGTCTTAGAAAATTGCTACTGGACAGCAACTTTCTTAAGAAGAAAAACATGATTTTAAGTGGGGGTTTTGCATCCATGCTTGTCCCCATTTCCCTAGGTTTTGATTGGTGATCACTTGACATTTTAGTGGTGAATCAACTATATCAAACCATTCTTGGGGTACATTAGGACTAAGCACTTCATTTGCTTGGGAAGGGGAATTTTATCCTTGAAAATGAAGATTTGATGTATGAAAATGATTTTAGGGTTTTGAAAACTTGTTTGCAAGTAAGTAAAAGAAGAACACTTTGAAAGTAATGTTGATACTTGTAGAGGATCATCCATGGAGATGAACTTCCATGGTGATCCTCTTGGATCTAAAGCAAGAAATGAACAAATTACATCTTCAAAGTTTGAGATGCATGCATGGATGAGAGAGATTTAGGGTAGGGAGAGGAAGGTTATACCTATCTTCCCTTGTGTTTGTGTTTGAATGGATTCAAGGCTTGGTTTGAATGTGTTTAGGGTTTGAAAGTGTTTAGGGTTGGTGATTAGAGTTGGTCAAAGAGAAAACAAGTAGATAACAATGAAGTCCTCTATGTTTTCTCTCTAATCCTCCTCCTAAAGGGTGATTTGATCTTGAGTTAGTGTATGTATGAGAGTATGTATGAGAGTGATTTGAAAGTATTTTGAGTGAGTGGGATTTGGGAAAGATTGGAGAGAAAATGGTGGCAATTCAAGTGAATTCCCACTGTTTTCTCTCTATTTTTCGCCAGAGTGCTGTTGCTGTGAGTGATTTGTGTTGTTTAGACTGAGGGAGGAGGGTTCAAATTATAGGCCCCTGTGAACTTCAATAGGATCCGCGCGGAGGGTATTGTAAACGTGCCTGGTGCATTAAATGCTGCTCCAGGCTTTGAACAGGAAGAATAATATTCAAAAATTCCAGCAGTTTGTGTTTTTCAACTTGCCCAATTCAGATTTTTCAAATTTCTTTTGTTTTTTGAGATTCTTTTCTTGGTTTAACTTTAAATGGCAATCCCTAATCTACCCTCACTTTGTTAGAAAGGTTAGGAATTGTTAGAAATGTTAGTAATGTTAGGACTTTCGTTAATTTTCTAACGAGAATACTAACAACTCAAATTGGAGCACTTACAGATGGCAGCATATCAACAAAGGGTAGCCAGGTCTTACAACAAAAACGTAAGGATTAGAAGATTTCAAGTAGGAGACTTAGTCCTACGAAAGGCATTCCAAAATACAAAGGAACTCAATGCTGGCAAGCTCGCCCCAAAATGGAAAGGACCCTACCTAATAGATGCGCAGGCCGGGAAAGGAGCATATCGCCTGGCAACCTTGGATGGCCAAATGATACCACGAAGCTGGAACGCCATTCACCTTAAAAGGTATTACATTTAAACAAAACTCCCCCTAAACTCATCTCTTCCCAGGTATGGATCATCTTTCAATTTTTTGTAACCTTTCTTTTTTCCTATGTACTTTTTTATTTCACTACAAATCAAGATGTCGCTAACGCACCTTGTGGAGAGACGTCAACATTAGTTGACGTCCGTTATTAACATGTTTCTGTCTTATGAGGTGTTGACATACATACATGGGGACATGTCAAAAGTACGCAAGGAACAACGAATTCTCCTCCGTTAGAGGCTGGCCATCTCTTCTCAAGTAAAGGTACACAATCCCTTCTAAGGTTTAAAGAGTTAATTACCTCTTTCTTAAGATGTTAGGTTACCACACCTTCGCCTGGAGCGCAAGTTATCTCTTTAATTGAGGTGTGGGGTGGGCCTATATGGGTAAACTCATATAGCTTACCCATTCCCACTCAGTTAAATAATTGATCTTACGTATTATTCTTGTGGTTATGACATATACATGTCATCTTAAGTATCTACAGCTTTGACATACTATCATGTCACCTTACGAGCATAACAAGTAACCATACAAAGAAAAATTTCATCCAAAAGAAAACAAGCCTTGACATGCTTGAAAACTACTAAACCTTAACTAGATTAAAGTTACCATAAAAACATCCAAACTAACAACGTTAAAGTACAAAAGTGTTGGACCAACCCAACACGTAAAAGAAATTGTCTTTAGTCCTTATGGACCCATTACATAACCAAATAAAAATTAAAATTGTCTTCAGGGATTCCACCCCAGTAATACCATAAAAAAAACCATAACAGAATTATTTTACCTTTTTTCAAGTGGCATCTGCCGCAGGTTTTGCTTGGGGAGTGACTTCTCCAACCTCTGTTGCGTCCTTTACAATCGCTTCATTTGGGTTTGAGGACACCTCACCTTCATCCACTGGTTCGCCTGTCAACCGTGAAATGTGGGCACATTCCTTATTGAGATCCCAACTCTCAGCCTTCCCTTCTCGAAACTCCCTTATCATCTTGATCTTACACTGGGAAACAGTCTTAGCAGCAGCCAACTTGCAAGAACCTTTCACCTCTGCAATCTCCTTAAGATGATCCTCCTCGCTTTTTGCCAAGCTATTCAGTAAGTCCTTTACCGTTTGTTCCTGCTCTTCCAATGACTTGCCTTGTTGCTCCAGGGTCTTTTCATGCACCTTCACCTTGTTCTCTAACACATCTTCTCCTTCCTAACCAAAGCAATGTCGGCTTTTGACTTCTTCTTGACATCTTAATTTCTTTTACCAAATCCTCCACATACCCTACAGTCTGTAAAATAATAACTTGACATCGTTAGACGTTATAAAAACTTTTTGAGTTAGTTAATATCCAATTAACAACATCTTACCCCAGTCGCAAAACTCATGTATTTCTTCTTGAAATCCCCTACTAGCATTCCATCAAAAGAATCTCCAACCTCAACCACCTCTTCTTGACTGGCCTTTCTCTTCTTCACCCTAGAGCCAATACCCGCACTCTCATCTAAAGCAGGAATCTTCTTGGGAGCGGGTGGAGGTTTCATCTCTATCTTTAGAGCAGTGCCTTCGAACATGGCTTCAATGTCGTCGAGATCAAAATCCGATCCTGAAATAACTGGTTTGGAAACTGCATTGACATATGAAGATTGTCAAGAAATATAGTAAATCAGATTGATAAACTAAAGTGAAAAGACAACATGCTTACTTGTAGACATAATTGCAGAGGTAGAGGCCTTTTGGTCTTCCGGGACAACCAGAGACGATTCCAGTAGTCCCTTAGGAGATCTCTTGTCTAATGGGAGCTTGAAAAATTCGTCAATCTTGGTTAAAGTGTCTTCAGCCGGTGGGAATAGTTCTCCCCAGTCAATATCTGCATAAAGGTAAGAACAATTACGATTTCAGTTTGTTTCAAGAACAGAAAATCACAAAGTTAGGAATTCAAGTACCTCCCTTGTTCCACTCGCTTGAAACCTCATTCCCTTCTCCAATGGATGCCCTATCAACAAAGAAGAACCTATTTTTCCATCCCCTATCACTAGAAGATGTGGTGCTCATTAAGGAACTCCTACCAGACCTCTTCCTAAAAAGATATCTTTTTGAACCAAAAGGTTGAAGATCGTACGAATAAGCAATCTCATGAAGCCCTAGGTTTAACTCATTTTCCCTGTTCACTTTGATAACAAAAGCAAAAACTCTCCAAGCCATGGGCATCAGTTAAGAATAAGCGAGTTGGGTCTTTTGAAAGAACTCAGAAACCAACAATGGAAAAGGGTAGCTAAACCCTAGAAGAAAGGGATATTCATGAAAACAGATCCATTTGAGGGAAACAAAGTCGGACCTAAGATTTACAGAAAAGGGGTGAAAAATTGCACCTTTTGGGAAGTAGCATTGTTGTTTCAGTGATTCGATTTGGGTATCACTGAACAAGCAAGTCTCTTCATCTAGTTTCGCAAGAAGGTTTTCGCAAACAAAATCGTCAAGACTAATCTCTATGGGACCTTGTGGGGATGGGACACTCTTAGTTTTGGACGAAGACCACCTGGTTCTACCCATGGTTAACAGAGACAAAAGCGAAAAGTAAACAATGGATGAAAGTAAGAAAACGGCAAAATTTTTACCTTGCAGGAAAGCAGCGCCGTAGTAAGCAGGAATGAAATGGAAGGTTTTAGAAGGTTATTATGGAGTTTCCCAAGCGGTTATTTAAATTAAAGGGAACTCTAATCCCAAAAAACCACTTTTTATTAAGCCTACTCCCCAACCGTCCATTGCCTCCACGTTTCTCTATACCCGTCCCATCGTGCAAAGCTGGCAGTTGGTCATTTATTGCAAAGAAAAACATTTTTGCCTCCTCAGTTGTCGAGTTAGCCAAATGTTTTTGGGGACAAATTGTTGTGGGTATTTTTCAGCATGGCGACATCTTCAGTTGCTCCTACATATCAAGATGTCGTTACACTGTAAGTATTGTTTTAATATTTACATATTTGATTTTTCCTAATATCTTTATTAATATTCCAGTGAACAATAGAGAAGAATGCGGGATATTTTCTAGCACGTTCAATACATCTTCAACGACAAGGATGACTTGGTCTCACGGATGTTGAAAAGGATAAGCATATATCCCGAGATTGTAGGAACAACATTTGACTCATTCATACTTACTTATATTTAAGGGGAAATGGAGACGGAAAATACACACATTCTCATACGCACACACTCTATACACAAGCTACTTGTAATCCTCTCCATTCTCTTCCAAAGTTGTATTCATAATCATCATAGTGAAACTTTTAAGGTTGGAGACCTAACTCCCGGGGTTTTTTCCAAAGAGGTTATCACCTCTAAGGTTTTCCTCGTTAACAAATCGTGGTGTCATTATTTATTTTCATGCTTTTGTTCCATATAGTCGAATTCCATAGTCCCCTCCTTATTATCTAATCCACACACTTATCACAAGTTAAGATTCAACTCTATTGTTTTTTCTACCAAAACACCTGCCTTCCTTTGGGTGGTACAAAGTATTTAAAATAACCAAATTTTTTTATTCAATTATTACCCCGTGAATGCAAATACTTAGTCAACAACAAGGTCTCCTTTGGGAAACAAGCATGTTATCACATATCAATAAGAACATTCATCCCTTTAACAAATTTGTATTTAAATAACGTAAATTACTTTGGCAACAATATTATTTAAACAATGAATAAATTTGTTTAAGCATATAATTAATCATGCTTTAGGGCACAAATAAATGTGTACTTTACTCAAATAATGAATGAAAATTGATCAAAATAGCAAAAGATTAAAAATTTTGAAAATCTGGCCTAAATAAGTCTTGCTCGGCCGAGTCAAGGAAAGTGCTCGGCCGAGCAAAAGATTCCAGAGAACATCCTTTTTGACTCCCTTACGCTCGGCCGAGTCCTTGGGGTGCTCGGCCGAGCATCAAGTCTTGCTCGCCCGAGTCAAGGAAGGTGCTCGGCCGAGCAAAGGACTCCAGAAAACACCCATTTTGGCTCCATTACGCTCGGCCGAGTCCTTAGGGGTGCTCGGCCGAGCATCATGACCGTTGGATGCCGCATTTTCAAAAAAAAATCAAACGTTGTGCTGATACAAATGGGGTGCTCGGCCGAGTCAAGGAAGGTGCTTGGCCGAGCAGACCCTGAATGTCAAAATTTCCAGATTTTGACTATCAATCCTTAATTTAATGGTGAATTAATATTCAACCAAAGCAAGTAGATCCGCATACTCACAACACATTTTTAAATGTGTGGCTATGCATTGAACAAACTCACAACGCATCCAATGATGGTGGCTATGTTCAAAATGGGATAATCTTACATTAAGAATTGAAAGCCTTTTGAGTAAAACCAAAATTTAGAATTTAGAATTTAATACAATACTCTAGAATCTGAATTAGAGTATGATAATAATTCAAGAACACATGATAAACATGGAATCTTTTCAAGAATTAAAAGCATAATAAAACATAAAGGTTTTTCATAATACTCAAACTTGATCTAGAATATGAGCAGGCTCCGATACCAATTGTTGGAACATAAATGATCCAATGAACCCTAAACCGACTCACAACTAGATTCAAGTAAGAGAAGAAGGTGTAGACGAAAGCGTGTACATGAAGAATCCATTGTGTGTTCTTGATCTTGTCCTTTGAATAAAGGAGAGAGTAGGGAGATAGTCTTCTAAATGATAGTGCCCACACTTTGTTCTTCTTTAATGAATGAAGAGAGGATTTGTGACTGAATTTTGTGAATGTAAAATGTCTCAAATGGCTGATGGATAGCCTTTATATAGATAGAGAAGGGGCACTTCATTTAGGGACTACACCCTTTCATAAAGTTGGTGGTGTGAAGTTACCATTATGCCCATCATTTAATGGTACTTACACCTTATGGGATTCTACATATTTTGTCTATACTTTAACATTATTAAATGATTATAACACATGAATTAAATAATACATATTAATTAATCCATGTTCTAACAGTTTTACAACAAGTGGTTGTATTTTATAAATAACTGGAACTTATTATAGCATATTGGAACTCATTAACACCACCATCGTACCATTGTCACTATTCGACACTACCACTCTTTAACTCGCAATGCCATTTTCTTTTATAATAACACTAACATTATCTTACAATAACATAGACACTATATAGCACATACACCGACACTCTTTAACACCAATGTTGACACTCTTTAACATAAGCATTATCATTCATTAGCACATGTGATGTCATTCTTTGCACATGAGCTAACACAATTATTGACAATTTATTACACACACACACACACTACAGTTATTAATAAGTGTCAAAGTGATATAACTCAATCGACATATGATATCCTTTTCAATATATGAAAGGTCAAAAGTTCAATCCCCACCAAAGACACTCATTTTTGTAATAGTTTAAGGCATTTATTAATAAACAAGTCAATTTACGAAAAAAAGACACAGGTTAACAAGTGTTAAAAGTGACAGTATTGAACAGTATAAACCGACCATGACTCATTGGGCTTAATTATGGGCAAGCCCAATGGACCCAACCCGAAGAAAAATATGCACAACTGCTAAATACGACATAGGGAGTAGGTATCCCAAGATATGCTCGTCAACACAGCTCGACATAACTATATGTCACTAAGGCATAATAGACAATTGACATAGGTCTAAGTCGACATACAGTAGTGCCTACCATGGACATCGGTCTAAGTCGATCAAGGCTAAAATATGTCTGGTATGACGACCAAAACCATTCCTCTCACATCTAAGTCTATCAAAGGCACCTCCTTCAGATGACAGAGGGAATGGGCTTCTATAACTTTGATCGACTCATACAATGACGACATAAGTGTATTGTCGACTAATGACTTACAACTTTGGGCTAAGTCGACCAATGCCATGCACCGCGCATGACTTGTTCAACATACGTCTGATTAACAATTCAAGTCCTAGTAAAATATGAATACCATGTAATTAGTATCTGAGTAGGATTCAACTACCTAATTCACTCATAAACTTCCTTTCAAAGGCAAGAAACCGCCTCATACCACTATAAATACATGGCATAAATCTCATAATTCAGGTAACGTATTCTTTGACTCTGAACTATTGTCAATTGATTTGCTCTCATACACACATATAGTTACTCTCACGCCGGAGGGTATTTGTCGGTGAAGCCCCAGCATAGTTTACGTGTTTATTCATCTTTTTCAGGCTATTCAAGTCACCGAAAATATATGAACCACTAGATTTTGGCTGATACGAGGCTTTTGACATCATCAAGTATGAATATGTATAAATCCTAATATGAATTACCCCACCAAAGACTCTGATTCTTGTAATAGTTTAAAACATTCATTAATAAAAAAACCAACTTAAGGAAAAAAGACACTGATTAACAAGTGTTAAAAGTGACATTATGAATGTTTGTAAATCCTATTATGAATTATTGCACTTTATAAAATTAGCACTTGACTTTATAAGGGACACGTGTGCATTTTTTTTATAAAAAAAATACGAACATGGGCTTGTCCGGGTCAGGCCCAAGTGGATTGGGCCATAAACATAATCCATTAGTTTCAGCTACGAGGTAAGGCATGGGCTTCCTCGTCCATCTATCTCGGCATCAACAAGCCGACCAAAGGCCCATCAAGCAAGCATAAAGAAAGCCCAACTCAAAAGGCCGAGGAAACCTCCCTCGTAGGTCGAGATCCTCTCCCTTGATCACGAGGTGCCTCCCTCGGCCTTGATGTTGACACGACGGGCTCCATTTATTTCTCATTTCCTTCCCCGGCTCATCATGGATCGAGATGGCCATGTATGACGAGGAGAGGAATATTTGTATCTCGACATACAGGCGTATGATGAGGAAAGGAATTCCTGCATCTCGGCTTTCCGATAGAGCAGTCCTTGCAATCCTATTCCAACAAGGATTAAGCAGTGTTTGGCCTGAAAAAACCGCTCGCCTGAAGCCATTTTTTCTGTCGAATAATTCTCATTTTTTGGCCGAAAAAACGTTGCTCTGTTTTTTGATCTGTTTGTTTTGACTAGAATCTGCAAACTTTCGCCTGGAATAATTGTTTTTGGACGGAAATTTGGGGTGCTAACAATCGCAGTTGAATTCTGTGCATTGGCGTTCGAAACCCATCTGAATTTTGGCCGAAAAATCGTTGTTTTGGCCGGAATTGTTGTTTGGCCAAATTCCGTTGACTGAGAATAGATGTTCCGTTTGGTAATTTTTGCCGTTTGCAATTTTAGTATCAATGGAAGACGGTAGAACCATCAGTGTCACCAATTAGGAGAACCGAGGGCAGGGTGACGAGATCCCTCCCACTAATGAGACGCTTCCACCTCCTCCTCCTCTGAACGACGGGATACCACCCCTCTACATGACTCTCCGCTCTATGGGACAACCAGCTGCTGGGGAGGCAGGTACCAACCAACCTCGTCATACTCGTCCATGAGGGAAACGAACTAGCAAGAAGATGACGAGGAACGCCGACGTCGGACGAGCTCAGAACACCCAGCCCGCCGACCGACGTACCTTACACGAATAGATGGAGACGTTGCAAAGAATTTACGAGACTCAGGTTGCTCTATTGCAATTGGATCCAGATAACTCAATGGTTGAGTTCATTAGGCCTTCGAGGTCAGGAGTAGGGGTGGAAGCGATTCGGCTCAAATCACGGTTTGGAGTCGAACCGAGCCAAACCGTGCGGTTTGGTTCGGTTTTTAGACATAAGTGATTTAGCTCAGTTTGAGAAATTAACAAACCATGTGGTTTAGCTCAGCTTGGGGTTTGGCACTCCTAAATCGAATCGAGCCAAACCGAACCGAACCGTTTGAGATCGAACCACGGTTTGAAACCGTGAAGCCGAACCGTCAAACCGAGCCATGAGCTGAACCGTCAAACCGCGATCCTGACCGTCCCTTCAAAAACCTAGTTGATCTCATCCTTTGATTTAAAATAACCCTAGATAACACCTTAATATCCTCAGCACCTCTCTTTGATATTTCATATTACCAAACAGTTTCTCTCTCTTCCCGTTTCTCTCAATGTCGCCGTGACTCGTCGTCTCTGGTTTCTCTCAACTATCAATCGACGACGAGGCTAATCGACGATGAGCTCTTTGGATCTAGCCTCTCTTTGAACTTTCAATCGACGCAAATTGTTTCTCTCTCTTCCCGTTTTCTCCGTTTTCTCTCTGCCGTCGTCTCTGGTTTCTCTCAACGATCAATTGACGACGAGGCTCTCTTCAATCGACGATGAGGTCTCTTCAATTGACGATGAGGTCTCTTCAATCAGCCATGGATAAAGATCAGCTCAGTGTATATATTCTTCTTCCTTCATTTTTTTATTTCATTTTTTTTATTTTCACTTACAGAAAAAACTAATTTAAGAAATTATATTGATCATATTTTGGAAATGATTCATGAAAAATTTCAAGTGTTAATGCTAAATGGGGTACATCAGGCAGGCTTCTATTGTTCAGTCAAACAATGAAACAGACTAGTTCATTTTTTTGTAAATTAGTTATTGTTTTAATTCAGTCTATAAATGAAATTTGTTACTGTTTGGCAGTGTTGACAGAGAGAAACCTGTTATGATCCACTTCGGATTACCTTTCGTGTGAACTTTTGCCGTCACTCCCACTATAGAAATTGTTATAAACTTTTGTACGAATTAATTTTGTAAGGATTAATTGTTTGGTCTGTTGCTTATGTAATTTGAACCATTTTGTTATTTTTAGATTTTGAACAATTTTTACTCCTGTCAATTTTTACTACTTCTGTAAGGATATATATGTGTGTGCGCAGATGGAGTATAATGTTGCTGCTTAAGAAGTTTGTGAGTTTTTGAATTGTTATATCTTGGGTTTTGAATTGTTATATCCTATTTGGTACTTTATGTTGCTGCTTATGTTGCCTGTTTTGAATTGTTATGGTTTGAAATTTGGTTTGGACCGTGGTCTAGATCGCGGTTTGGACCGTGGTCTGAACCGCAAATCAAACCGCGGTTTAGACCGAACCAAACCGAACCATAGCAGTTTGGTTTAGCTCGGTTCGAATCTTTTTATGGTTTAGCTCGGTTTGGAATTTCTCCAAATCGATGCTAGCGGTTTGACTTCTAAAATTACCCAAACCGAGCTAAATCGAACCATTTCCACCCCTAGTCAAGAGGAAACTCTCGTGGAAGGGACACTCAGGGTGAGAGACGAGATAGCCAGAGGAGTCCTCCTCGTGGCCGAGATCCTCCTTCCCGTGAGCCTGCTGTACCACCTAAGCAGAACCTCCGAGATGCTCCTCATCCTCGGCCTCACAATCTTGAAAACGAGAAGGAGGTGGTGGACCTAAGAAGCCACTTAAATTCGAAGGACCAGGAGGTAGACTCAAGATACCTACGAACGAGGCTTAGTCTGTCCAAACGTTTATCTCCTCCTCATCTCGGCATGGTCCCTCGTCATAATCATTATCCTTGGCATGTATCTCCTCACCCTAGCCACCATCATCGACATGATTCTCCTCGTCTCGGCATGACTCACCTCGTCCCCATCACTTTGCAAGGCCAAGAACTCCACAGCCGTACATAATGGTCCTCGGCGGCTGTGGGGGAGAGCTGAGAAGGGATCAAGTACCCACTAGACGAGGAGAGAACCTTCGTGAAGACGAGGAACACAGTAGGGTGAATGGTCACCCTGGAGAAAAGTCCCAACGTAGTTCCCACATGAGTTCCCACCGGAGTTCTCACCGGAGCACTCATTCCAACACTGAAAAGGGAATTGAAGCCAAAAAATGGCAACTCTTGAAAAGAGAATCGACGACATGGAGAAGGGGAAGAAGAACGACGACGATGATGACAACTGGTCCACTCGTCCCTTCTCTCAGAGAATAACAGATGTACCACCTAATCCTCTTTTTAAGGTCCCGAACTTTGATAAATATAACGGAACTACTGACACAAAGGACCATGTGCAAAGTTTCGAGTCGACTATGGCCCTCCTTACTAAGGCCGATGTCATGCTCTGTAAAGCTTTCGCGAGCACCTTCTCCGAAACAGCCTTGACCTGGTTTCGCGAGCTAAAAAAGGGTTGCATTGATAGCTGGAGAGGCATGAGGAAGATGTTCCTAGACCACTTTGCTACGGCAGGAAGGAGGAAGAAGAGGTTAACCGGCCTTGCCAACATTGAGCTGGGGAAGAATGAGACCACTTTAAGCTATCATAACCGATTCCGAACCATGGCGGAGCAAGTGGAAGAAAGCCTCACGGACAGGGAGGTAATTGTTTGTTTCAATTCCGGATTGAGATCCGGACCACTCATTTATGAACATTCCGCCTGAGAGCCAAAGTCCAAAGCAGACTTGTACAATGTGGCGTACTCTATTGCCAAGGTGGAAGACAAAAGCAAGAAGAGGTAAGATAAGATAGAATCAGAAGCATCTGGCACTCGCCATTCTTCCAACGGAAATGGGAATGGTAACGGATCCAAGGGGAAGAATAGAACAAGGGGTTCTGAAAAGCCTGAAATTTTTACCCCTCTTACCAAACCCATCACGGAGATCATGCAACTAGTGAACCTTCCACCCCCTCGTCCGCTGAGCGACAAACCAAAGTTCCCTCGTGACACTTCCAAATTCTGTGATTTCCACAAGGACCATGGTCACACCACTGAAAGGTGCATTGCCCTCAAGCGAATGATCCAAAGGTGGGTCGACGAAGGCAAACTCGACCGCTATGTCATGAAGAAAGATGGCAAGCGGAAACGGAAGGAGGACGAGAGTGAAGATGATGACAAAAGCGAGGACGGGGAACAGAGGCCTCCTAGGGCCAAATTGCATGTGATTCGAGAAGAGGTAGTCTCTACCAGAAAGCTAAGGGACCAGATTCATGAGCTGAGCAAGGTGTACCACGTTCCTGCTTGGGTTCATAAGGCGGAAGAGGTCATAAGTTTCTCTCCCAATGAATTGGCAGGGAGCCGTGCCGCCCGTGAGCAACCCTTGGTGATAAAGGGTCGAATTGACAACGTTGAATCCGAGAGACTTCTCATCGACACGGGGGCCTCTCGTGATATCTTGTACTACTCTGCCTTCCAGCTGATGGGTTTGAAAGACACCACCCTGGAACCTTATCATGGAAGGCTTGATGGTTTCACCAAACATAAAGTCGGTGCCAAGGGAACTGTTAACCTAGAGCTGGAAGTTGGCGAATATCCCTTCTGAACCAAGGCTACAATCACTTTCGTAGTCATGGATCTGACAAGTGACTATCATGCAATCCTAGGCATTCCAAGTCAAGCAAAACTTGGGTTGGTCTCCTCCCTTCCTCACCAACGAGATAAGTTTCCTACTCATACTGGAATTGGATGCGTGAGGGCGACTGCCAAGGACTTCTTGGAGCATGTCGTGAGGAGCTGGAAAGCATCCAAAAGCGTGGAGATAGATACCCTAGAAGAAAACATAAAAATCTCTAAGTCTCTGAAAACTACCCATACAAGCTCTAAGATGAGCTACATCCGTGAAGTACTAGGTGAGGAACCTCTGGTCCTAGAAACTGCAGATGACCAAGGCATAGTTCCGTCCGTCTCGGAGACAGATCCTGTTCTCGTCAACGGCCAGAACTCGGGGGCCAACCCTGACTTGAGGATAGTTGATCTGCCCGACGTTGATGAAATGATGCAAGAGGAAGGCATCGACGTGAATGACAACGAGGGTAGAAGACTTAGAGAAATCATCATCGAGTCTTGGGAATTTCGAGACGGTCCAGAAATGGAGCCCATGGATGAATTGGAAGAGAGTCATCAACCTTGACTATCCCGAGCAAAAAATCAAACTCGGGGGCCAGCTATCCCCAGAAGAGAAGGAAGAAATCATCTCCCTCTTAAAAAATAGTCTTGACGTCTTTGCTTGGAGAGTCAAAGACATGAGGGGGATCAATGAAGAAGTAGCCCTCCACCGCCTAAAAGTTGATCCATTGGCAAAAACCATCTCCCAGACAAGGAGGATTTTTGCAAGGGGCAAGGAGGAAGCTATCAAGGAAGAGGTGCAAAAGTTACTTAGCACCGGAATCATCCGAGAAGTGAAATACCCCGTTTGGTTGGCCAACGTGGTAATGGTGAAGAAGCAAAATGGGAAGTGGCGAATGTGTATAGACTTCACTGATCTTAACAAAGCCTGCCCTAAGGACATCCCCAGAATTGATAAATTGGTTGACTCCATAGCTGGACACCGAACTCTCAGTTTTTAAGACAAGGAAACACCTCGTCATAAAATGACTACAGGCATTCCACGTCCGAAACCTATGTACGAGTCATCTTCCTCGGCATAAGGAGACACAAAAGAAGAAAATACCCCAACAGTCAAGACCGAGGAACCACCCTCGGCCTAATGACTTGAGGTTAAATAGTCAAGACCAAGGAACCCCACCTCTGCCTAATGACTTGACAGGCAAAATTGCCACAACCCTTGAGTGAGCTAGCCTCCTCGTCTTATACAAAAGGGTGAAGAATGAGGAACCTTCCTCGGCTCCCCCCTAAAAGCAGACTTGTACTTGTGCAAAGCCCACAAACAAGCATTCAAACTAACAGTTCAAAATATCAACGATGACATAAATTGGAAGGAAAGGACATTTCATTTATATTCAAAGGAATTACAAAAGTCCTATCCTATTACATCAAAAAAGAAAAATCTAAGGCTTCCTTTTCTGAGGGATCTCCCCAAAGAAGCCTGATCCTCGGCACTGGCATTCAGCTCGAAAATGAGGTCAGTGGTAATGGTGACTTGCTCAGTTTGAACGTTGGCTTGAGCTCCCTCGTCATTCTGCTCAGTAGCATTCACCTCGTCCCCCATCTCCTCGTCCTCGTCCTCGATCCTCTCGATTAATGCATTAAGGTTATCAGGATCGACGGACGGAGGGACCCAAGCTTCCTTGCCTACTCGACAATCCATCCTAGCCATCACTCCTAAATTATATGCATAGTAAGGAACCAAGTAATGAAGAGCTCGAGCTTCTTCATCATATGCGTCTTTGCAGATAAGCCGAGCAATGGAATTCAGATCTAGACCATGAGAGGGATAGGCCATAAGACGACGGGCCAAGTGCAAGTAGCCATCCTCGAACATGGTGGCTGTTTTTTCATTAACGGCATCATTGAAGGACGAGCTGGCCTTGAACTGAGCAACAGCCTCCTCTTCTTTGGAGGGAATGACGACCTCCAGCTCTTGGCATTTTGCCTCAGCCCCCTCGGCTCTCAGCGTGATCTAAGCTTTGAGCTTCTCTAGCTCAACAATCTTTTCATCTTTGAGCCGAAGGGCTTCCTCGGCTTTCCCCTTAGCCTCCTCGGTGATCTTCTTCTCTTCCTCGGCCTTGGCCTTAGTAGCCTTCTCGGCCTCCAACTCAGTGTCCTTGGCCTTTAGCAACTCGGCAGTTGCAGCCATATCGGCCTCTCCCCTTCCCAATCTGGCCTTGAGCTCAACAATCTGCTTATCCACGGCTTTATTATGGATGGACTGGTAAGCAACCACAGTAGCCCACTATAACAAAAAAACAACATTATTAGCAAAATATCAAGGATAAGGTACGAGAAGGAAACGACGATGTAATTTCCTCAACCATCATCAGGCCCTGCCTGGTGATCATATGCTCACTAGTGTGCTTGGCCTTTATCAAATTATCCAAAAGCTCCTCGTCCATGGCCCTGTGAATGACAGCTCGTCCCAGCCTGACATGGGCACCCTCCTTAGCTAAAACATTCAAGCCTCTGAGAGGTGTTGACTGGTTGATGATTTAACGAGCCATCTACTCGGCCTCGGGATAAATCTTTATCGTTTCAAGGGGGATTGATCGAGATGAGGATGCAGTAGCAGCCTTCTTCGAAGGAGGCTCCTCAGCAGAAATGGATTGAGGCCTCTTTTGGCTCGAGTGCCGTTGGACAAGACCCGTCTCCGCGGCAGACGGATATCAGTTTCCACCTCAGTCCCAGCAGTTGCGATCTTGGGGCTATGCCCCTCTGTTGTTTGTTGTTTACCTCGGCTTCCCAAGGTCTCCTCCTCGACATCAATAGCCTCCCCTATTGGCTTGATGGGCAAGGCAACGTCCCCCTTTGCAGACATGAGGAGTTAACGAGTAGTTGCCTCGTTCTTCCATTGAGAGAGGGCCGAGGTCTTAGCCAATCGTCTCTTGATTTTGATCACCTCCTTGGGATCAACATTGTCATCCGAGGCCATCTCGACTTCCTATTCAGGTGTTAGATCTGCAAATACGAAGAAGAGATAGTTATAACAGAGAAAACAAACATTAATTCACAAGTATCACAAACGAGGAAAGAGTAATTACATCCTACGACGCCTTCCTCTCTAAGGCATTGATCTGGGGGATCAAGTTTGCAACGAGCACAGTTAGCATGAAAGACCAAACTCGGATGGACTCTCCAGTCGTTAAATCTTCTCCCCCTAGTTACTGGGACAAGAGGCACCACGCCGTCCCTCAGTCCCGGCATCAACCCAACTTGAACATAATACCTATCATCGGCTTCCAATGCTGACCACTCGAGCAAGCCTACCTTGGAAAAATCAGTAAGCCAAGCAATCAAGGTCGAGGTCCATTCAGCTCGGGTCACTTTCTTGGGGACAGCAGGCTCATCGGTAGGAGAAGGGAACTCCCAGCCTTGTCGGTTTTCTACCCTAATAACATGGTTCTCCCATCCAGACACCTTGCTAGACATTGGAAGGATGATCTTTGGTTTCTGGGAATCACTCCTTATCACTATAAGCCTAGTGTCTTTGATGTAGCTGATGTTGAAAAAGTGGTGGAAGGCAGCTTGGGTAGGCTCAAAACCTAAACTACGACACAAGACAATAAAGCTTACGAGGACCCTAGTCCCGTTGGCTCCCAGCATAGCCGGGACGGCTCTCAGGTCTCCTAGGAACTCGTTGATGAAAGGGTTCAATGGGAGACGAAGTCCCTGCTGAAATTGTTTAAAGTAAAAATGGACATTGCTATCATTATAATAAATCTTTCTCTCCCTCGGTCTCAAAAGTGGGACGGCCGACGTAAGTTAACCTATACTCGTTCCTATCCACCCCGTATCTCGAGTATAGGACCTCCAACATGGGATCCCCGACCTTGACTGGCTTAGCTCTGGGGGTAGCTCTACCTCGGCCACCTCTCCCTCGTCCTTCTACTTGTTCTCCGTCAATGAATGCGTCTACAATTTGGGTGAACGTGGAGGCTTCACTCCCTCTTCCCGTCATATCTGCAAAAATCCGAGGAACAAGAATTAGTTAAATCGCCCAAGGCTGATATCAAGACGGGGAAGAGGAATGCCCCTCCTCGTCGCTTACAATAAGGTCGAGGAGGGAGCCTTACCACTCAGACATGGACGATCAAGGTGATCTGAAGCCGGGTAAAACAAATTGATGTGCTCAATCATCTCAGCTCTACTTTCAAATAGCACTATACTGAGGGACAACGAGTTGACTCTGTCTATCCTCGTCTTGTCCGGATACTGGATGTACATCCTCATACATCCATACCTCGTCAATATTTCACCTATCTCTGCCAAGTTCACCAACAACCATGATCCTCTCTCTCTCTCCGGTAAACCCTCAGGTTGCCCTTGTGGTACCCATAACGGAATCGAGGAGTATGGTCCCAAGAATGAGCCATTTCTAAAAATGAGACAAAGGGTTCAAGAATTTTTATCAAGGCAAGACATTCAAGAAAGCTTTAAAAGGGTTCAACAATGGCTATTTCTAACAATCAAGATTCAACTAAAACCCTAGAAAAAGTAAAGATAAGTGCAGAAATAAAAAGGGAAAAGCGATTATACCTGTTGTTGTTGATGATGGTCGGAATCAAACAACAGAATCAAACGTCTCCGGTGAATCAGATGCTTTAAAGGATTCTGGGCAAATCAAAGTACTCAAGAACACAGGCTATTTGAATCGTCTTAATTCGCTCTCAAATATTCAAGGCTGATAAAAGTGTAAATTGAAAAGGGGATTTTGTTTATATAATCACAAAAGCGGGATAAACCCAAATAAAAAATGGGCTAGCGGGTCTGGCGCCTCCAACATTAAATGCATTTGGTGGTTTCCAAGACGTGTGTCAGAACATCGTGGGGCACGCCTCAGCCTCATCATTGTACCAGCAACCGATGGGTAATGGAAGGACGCAAATAACAAAGCGACATTGACACGTGGCAACCTGTTCGTATTCTCATAAGCCGAGGACGAGATCACTTTTTCCTCGTCATAGCCGAGCTAGAAAGTCGGGGGCAACTAAACAGTATAAACCGAGATACGAACATGGGTTTGTTCGGGTCAGGCCCAAGTGGATTGGGCCATAAGCATAATCCATTAGTTTCAGCTACGAGGTAAGGCATGGGCTTCCTCGTCCATCTATCTCGGCATCAACAAGCCGACCAAAGGCCCAGCAAGCAAGCATAAACAAAGTCCAACTCAAAAGGCCGAGGAAACCTCCCTCGTAGGCCGAGATCCTCTCCCTTAATCACGAGGTGCCTCCCTCGGCCTTGATGTTGATATGACGGGCTCCATTTATTTCTCATTTTCTTTCCCGGCTCATCATGGACTGAGATGGCCATGTATGACGAGGAGAGGAATATTTGTATCTCGACATACAGGCGTATGACGAGGAAAGAAATTCCTGCATCTCGACTTTCAGCAGAGCAGTCCTTGCAATCCTATTTCAACAAGGACTAAGCAGTTATAATCTAATCAGGATTGTAACCTCCTGTACCAATTCAAGTCAAATAAGGACTCTCTAACAGATATAATCCTCCTAGAATTATATCTTATCTGTTTACAGTCCAAGTTCAACATGAATTCTACCTATCCATCACTATAAATACAAGTCATTATTTCCATGTTCTGATACGTTAATTCTTTGACTCGAAACTCTGTCAAATTATTTTCTCTCTCTACAAACCGTGAACTTACTCATGCCGGAGGGCCTTCGCCGGTGAAGTCCCGACTTAGTTTACGTGTTTTGTCTTATTTTTAGGCTAAGCAATCGCCGGAGTTACAACTGGTCGCTTGAATTTGGGCTGATTTGATTTTTTAGCATCATCAATATATATATATATATATATATATATATATATATATTTAAAATTGTTTAAACATAAAATAAATACTTCTTCCATTTCGCTAATATAAGCCACTAATATTGATAGAATATGAATTCAAATTCAGTTAAGTTGAATTCAATTTTATGTTGGGATATTGTTACGGTTTCACTATTTTCAAGAAGAAATACAATTAAATTTATGAATGAAGAAAATATCATTGCGTTGATCCAACCAAAATATTTGATTATTGGCGCTCGTGTAGTGTTGCACTATTTTTTAGGCAACTAGGTTTTGGCACTACCTTAATTAAATGTTTTGTTTTGTACCAAGAATCACAAATTAAGGTTTTAATATAACCCTTTAATAGTACATACTTCCAAAATCTAAGTCCTCCCCCCTATGATGCTCATCTACGCCAAAGTTAAGACACTAATAACGCCCCACTCACATTACAAATGTTATCTATATTTATTGTTATTTAATTGAATTTTGATAAATAGCTTTAGAAAAAAACTTGAACATACCAAAAGTGTCAAGATGGGCTAAGCAAGTAAAGCCCAATCACAAGCAGCCTTGGCCATCACATTCTCAATGAGGCTGATCCAATCAGAACAAGGCCCAAGGCCCATCTCAAACATCAGTCGACTAAGCCCATGGTTCGACCTACCAGGTCCCGACCTAATTTAGTCTGACCTCGTGATCCACACTACAATTAGGGTACGAATTATGCTCTACCCGACAGTCAGGTCGACCATTCCACAAATGGCGACCTCGACCTAAATTAACAAGTGACGACTTGATACTTGCAGGCGTATTTGGTTGAACCATTCTCATAACCACATCCCTACAAATCAGGGAACCGTTATAGACACGTTCCCATTACCAATAACCGTCGCTACAATCACGGAGCACATGTCGCCTCCCCAAAAATACATCACTCTTGTCTATAAATACTTCATCACTACCAAACGGTGAAAGGTAACTGCCATTTTGTTATCTGAATTCCATATTCAATACATTTTGAGCTTTATACAACTGTGATCTTACTCTCACGCCCGAGCGTCTTCGCCGGAGACACATCCGGCTAGTCGTGGGTTCTGATTTCAGTCAAGGAGCCAGGTGATCGGTCTGCCACGTGGAGGAAGATTGATAAGCACAATTCCCGGCAGCATCGCTTTGGTTCCATCACGGGAATCGTGCTTTAAACTTGACCTCGAAAACTCTATCAACCTCGCAACAATGGTGACTTTAAGGACACGTATCCGAGGCTTCACTTGGGCATGAGGAAGTGAACAACAACAACATGAACGCAAACGCGAGAACCTTAACTTGCCTCCTCCCCACCGAATCGTCCCCTACGGTAGGGCCACACGCTCTACCGGTGTCGTTGATGGCAGGGATTGCACGACACAAGAAGAGGGAAAAGGCATATGGATGGGCAAGGAGTTCCACCTCCTCCAAAACGTCCACCGCCAGTGAATGTGGGAAACAGGGCAGGCCCTCCACCAACCCCATGAGCAAGAAGGAGATGATGTTGGAGCGAGCTCGGATTCGGCCGACTTGATAGCCATGGAAGAGGCGGAAACAGCCGACGTGCGCTGCGAAGAGTGGCACGTACTCGTGTCTCTAATGGACAATGTACCGGGAGTGCTAGGCCAAATGAAGGTGTGGGACAAAATGGTGAGGACAGGATAGTTCGTCGAGCTCCCACTATTGTTCACGTGCCCGATAACGATTTAAGGGCTAGCCTCAACGTAAAACGAGGAGCAGGAGGCTCAATCGGTTTGAGGACTCGGTGCGGCCAATAGAAACAGACGGGTTTCGCCGGCTAGACGCAGAGGTCGATCTCATAGAGACGGGAATGGGCGCAGGTCGCCCGTAGGAGGAAAGGCGCAGTCGCCACATGGAGATAACGGGCGCAGTCGCCATCTTGTCCGAGAGGCGCAGTCGCCTCAAAGAAGTAACAGGCATAGATCTCCCGGTAAGATCGTAGAGGACTAATTCCCACGGGGACGGAAGGAGTAGGCGGAGTGACTCCCCTAGAAGTGAAGGCCGAAGTCAAATGTTGCGCCCCTCCAGGGAGATGAAAGACCCGATGCTAGGGAATGGCTATTGATGAAAAGAAGTTCGAACAATGGGAGGAGGAGAAGAAAAAGGAGACTGGAAAGGTCGAACGAATTGACTTTGCTCTTCGACCTTTATCCAAAGAAATCAGAGATAGTCGACCTCCTCCTACTTTCAGGTTGCCGCTTCTGGAGAAGTATTCGGGGTCGACCAATGCAAGGAGTCATATAGCACATCTGGAAGCCACCATGTGTTTTGTCGCCAATGAGGACGACAATATGTGTAAAGCCCTCCTAAGCACACTCACCGGGGCAAGTGACCTTTAACTTGGTTCAACGGTCCGGCCGCGGGTAGCATCAATACTTGGACATGCTTTAGGACAAAGTTCTTGGATCGATTCTCGGCTAGCGGGGAGCTCGGAAGATGACTGTCACCGATCTGAATAACTTGGTGCAGGCGAAGAATGAAAGCTCCATGAGCTACTTCACCAAGTTTAAGGAAATGGTTGATAAGATAGAGGAAGACCTCACTGATAGAGAAGTCATTAATTGCTTCCGAAACGGTATTTCCTCGGCGGACATGGATTATGAACTCACAGTTCGTACAGTAACAACTCGACAGGAGTTGTTTGAGAAGGTGTATAATGTCGCTCTTGCTGAGGAAAGGAAAGAGAAAAAGAATGGTAAAAGCCCCAAGGTGGAGGTCGCTGATGATAAAAAGGACTCCAACAAGAACGGAGGAAACAATAAAAATGGAAAGAACAGGACTAGGGCAACAGAGAAGGTGCCCGAGGCTTTCACTCCCCTTACGGTGAGTCGAACAGAAATTATGAATGCCGTCGAGCTGGCTCCTCCAGTCCCAATGAATCCAGGCAACAAGTTTAGGAGGGACAACAGCAAATACTGTGACTACCACAAAGACACTGGTCATCTCACAGAGGATTGTTTGGGTTTGAAGCGCATTATACAAAGAATGGTCGACCAGGGGAGGCTCGACGCTTATGTGAAAAGGCCTCAAGCCGGTGGAGGCGAACAGCCAGCAGGTGGACAGCAAGGGCCGAGGCAGCCTAGATTGAACCTGGGGGTCATTACAGAGCAAGCAAGCAACACGGCCATCAAGCACAAAATCTTCCAACTCAATAAGGCTCCCCATGTGCCTCCAAGAAGAGAAGTCAGAGATGAAGCAATCAGCTTCTTCCCCCACGAATTGGCTACTAACATGGCAGCTAGAGAGCAAGTTCTCGTCATCCCAGGTCTCATAGACGGATGTACGACGAGCAGACTCTTAGTCGACACGGGGGCCTGCAAGGATATTTTGTTCTACAAAACTTTTAAAGAAATGGGTCTTAATGATGAGCAGTTGGAGAGATATGATGGTAGGTTGGAGGGCTTCACCAATCATCGAGTTGATGCAAAAGGCAAGATAGAGCTCGATGTCGACCTAGGCCAACACCCCCTCAGGATCGTATCAAAGGTACAATTTATAGTAATTGATGTAAATAGTGACTATGCCGCTATACTTGGTATCCCAGGTCAGGTCGCTCTTGGAATGGTGGCATCGATCCCTCATCAGCGAGTCAAGTTCCCTACACCCGCTGGAGTAGGGTGTGTACAAGGCACAGCTCGAGCCTACCTTGATCATGTTCTCAGAGAAAGAAAGAAAAGGGAATTGGAAATCGAGACTGCAGATGGTTATTTAAAGTTGTCTCAATCAGTCACCAAAACTACCAGACTGTCAACAATCACCGACGTGGAAGAGTCGACCTATCGCTCAAATGACGAAGTCATGCTTGAGTCGACACGTCACTCTAACACCACTGAGGTCGATTCAGATGTAGTTATGGTCTACCAAGTCATCATAGGCAACCTATGCCTCCAGCTCGACAATAACTCGGGGGCCACCACCACCAGCGAGGTTGCAGACAAGTTAGATGATATGATAGCAGAAGAAGCTCCACATCTAAGGGCCGAGGAGAGACAAAGGGTTAAGGAGATAATCATTGAGACTCTACAATTCAGGGATGGACCAGAGCTAGAAGCTGTGGATGAGCTAGAGTCAGTAATCACCAACCTTTCTTACCCCGACCAAAAAATTCAGATTGGGAAGCACCTATCAGTTGAGGAGCGAGCGTAAATCATCGAGCTACTCAAGGAAAGTAATGATGTCTTTGCATGGAGGGTAGAAGACATGAGGGGAATCAAGGAGGAGGTCGCTGTTCACGTACCGGAAGTCAACCCGACCATCAAAGCCTAGACCCCAAAAATTGAGAAGCTTTGCTCGCGGCAAGGAAGAGGCCATAAAAACTGAGGTACAAAAACTTTTGAATGCAGGGATAATCAAAGAGGCCACTCATACAACGTGGTTGGCTAACGTGGTCATGGTGAAGAAATCAAATGGCAAATGGCGGATGTGTGTCGACTTCACCACTCTCAATCTTGCTTGCCCCAAGGACAGCTATCCCCTTCCTAGAATCGACAAGCTAGTCGATTCCATTGCTTCAGTCACTCAACCCTCGGCTTCCTCGACGCTTACTCAGGTTACCACCCAGTTAAGATGCATGAGGATGACATAATCAAGACGGCATTTCAAGCGGCTTGAGGCATCTACTGCTACAACATGATGCCATTTGGATTGAAGAATGCAGGGGCAACTTATCAAAGGATGGTGAACAAAGTCTTTGCTTCTCAAATTGGCCGAAACATGGAGGCCTACGTCGATGATATGGTCATCAAAACAAAGACTGGACGTCACGTGGTCGACCTAAAGGAAACGTTCGCCAATTTAAGAGCAAACGACATGAAGCTCAACCCTAGCAAGTGTGTATTTGGTGTAGTCAGCTGGAAAGTTCCTTGGGTTCATGGTATCTCAACGGGGTATAGAAGCTAATCCCGAGAAAAAATCAAGGCTTTAGTCGACATGAAGGCTCCCACCAAAGTGTCAAAGAGATGCGGCGACTTAACGGAAGGGTAGCAGCTCTTGGTCGTTTCATATCAAAGTCAGCAGAGAGGTCTCTCCCCTTCTTCAAAGCATTGAGGGGGACGAAAAGTTTTGAATGGACAACCGAATGTCATTCGTCGTTCCAACGGTGAAGGATTACCTCGCTACTCCACCTCTCTGAGTAGCCCGACCACTGGTGAAACTTTGTTTGTGTATTTATCCGTGGGAGATAAATCAGTGGCAGCAGTTTTGGTTAGAGAAGATGAGGGGTTTCAAAAGCCAGTATACTACATCGCAAGGCCCTATCGGATGTGGAGAGCGAGATACTACAATGCCGAGAAGGTCGCACTATGCCCTAGTCGTGGCTTCAAGGAAGTTGCGAGCTTATTTTCTCGGCTCATCCAATTGTGGTTCTTACAAATGCTCCCCTAAGAAAAATTCTTCATAAGCCGGAGAGTTCGGAGTCGACTTCTCAATTGGTCAATTGCCCTTACCGAATTTGACATTGAGTATCGACCTCGAAAGGCGTTGAAGGCTCAAGCTCTAGGCGACTTCTTGGTCGAGCTTACGTTCACCAAGGAAGACGACGAGCAGCGAGCTCCAAAAGAGAAGGCTAAAGGGAAGGAGTTAGAGTCCCGGGTCGCCATCGGTCTACCCGACGATTGTTGGAAGGTCTATTCGGATGGATCGGCAACTAAGAATAGCGAGTGGAGCGGGGATAGTGCTAATTGAACCGAGAATGCGGGACGGTATACGAGGAGTCATTAAGGTTCAAATTCGATGCTTCCAATAACCAGCCGAATATGAAGCTTTGATAGCGGCTATAGAATACGCCAAGTGTTTTGGAGCGACTAAGATCATGGCCTACCGTGATTCACGGTGATAGTCAACCAGGTCGAGGCGAGTACGAGGTACTTAGTGCCACACCGATCAAATACTGCGACTGGTGAAGGAACCGATAAAAGATTTGGAATTACAGGAGATTCAAAGAATTGGACGAGAAGACAATGAGCTAGTTGACCTCCTCTCGAAGTTAGCCACTTCGGATGAACCACATGATGAACCTATCTCCTTCCTCGAAAGTCCGGCCTATGAAAGAGTAAAAATTCAATGCATAGATGATCCCTCAAGAAATTGGACTCGGGAGAAGTGTTGGATCGAGGAAATGAAGGCATACCTAGAAAGTGGAGAGGCTGCCGGATGACGAGAAAAAGGCTCGAGCTATCAAAAAGAAAGCTCCAAGGTATGTCATTCAAGGAGGCGACTGTTCGTAAGATCTTATACTCGACCATTACTAAAGTGCATCCATCCTCGAGGTCGCCCTATTGATACACGAAGTACATAGTGGAATTTGTGGTGGACACCGGGGGCCGGGACTCTTGGCGACAAGTTAATCACTTTGGGGTACTGCGGCCACACATGAGTGACACTCACAACTTTGTTCAGCAATGTGATCAATGCCAAAGGTTTGCCAACCTTCCCCATGTGCCTACAACGGAAGCGGACTCACGTGATCGCGGCCTGGCCATTTGACATGTGGGGCGTCGACCTGATTGGACCCTTCCCTCCCGCCCGAGGAAACTGCAAGTATGTGATCGTCGCCATAGATTACTTCACTAAATGGGTTGAGGCCAAACCATTAGCTCGCATCACAGAGGAAAATGCTATCAACTTTATTCATGACTTCATTTGGTGTCGGTTTGGTTTTCCTCGAGCTATAGTGTCCGACAATGGTTTACAGTTCTCCCAGGACCTTCAAAGCGAGAGATGAAGCGAGTTGGAATCAAACATTGGAAATCTTCGTCGCCTATCCTCAAGGAAATGGCCAAGCTGAGCAGCAAATAAACTTGTTCTATCTTCGCTCAAGACAGGACTCGTAGGTCGACGTAACAATTGGTTGGACGAACTCCCCCTTGCTCTTTGGGCAGTTCGTACAACCACTCGGGGGCCTACGGGGGAAACCCCTTTTGCTCTCACATATGGGTCAGAGGCCATGGCACCTGCTGAGCTCAGATTCCCCACTGCTAGAGTGACTTTCTTCAATCAAGAGCAAAATGATACCAATAGATTGATCGACCTGGATCTAGTCGACGAGAAGCGAGAAACAGCCTACCTCCGAATGGTCAACTACAAGCAGCGAACTAAGAGCTACCACGACAAGAAGGTCAAGGCAAGGTCGTTCCAAGTTGGAGATTATGTGTTGAGAAAGATCGAAGCAACGGGTAAAAGGACCCAGCAGAACAAGCTATCTCCTAACTGGGAAGGTCCCTATGTGGTTACTCGAGTCGTCAAAGAAGGAACCTACATGATAGCTCATCCCGGAGGTGACGAGTTGAAACATCCTTGGCATGCTACTCACCTCATCAAATACTACTTCTAGTTTTCAGTTTCAAAGTTCAAGCTTGTGTTAGTTCTAGTTTCAAGTTGATGTAAGCATGTTTCCTACTTCAATAAAAAGCGCAGTTTATTCGATCAAACATAGTGTTACACCAATCCCAATGAGCTCGACTCTTAGTCAGCTTCGATTTAACAAGCTCGATTCTTAATCAGCTTTGTTCATTTAACAAGTCCGACTCTTAGTCGACTTCGTTCCAACAAACTCGACTCTTAGTCAGTTTGTTATAATTAGCTCGATTCTTAATCAGCTTAGTTCATTTAACAAGTCCGACTCTTAGTCGACTTCGTTCTAACAAACTCGACTCTTAGTCAGTTTGTTCTAATTAGCTCGATTCTTAATCAGCTTTGTCCATTTAACAAGTCCGACTCTTAGTCGACTTCGTTCTAACAAACTCGACTCTTAGTCAGTTTGTTCTAATTAGCTCGATTCTTAATCAGCTTTGTCCATTTAACAAGTCCGACTCTTAGTCGACTTCGTTCTAACAAACTCGACTCTTAGTCAGTTTGATCTAATTAGCTCGATTCTTAATCAGCTCTACTATTTTAATAAGTCCGATTCCTAATCGATTTCGCTCTAAGTAACTCGACCCTTGGTCAGCTTAAATAGTTTGAACAGATTAGATTTATAATCAATCTCGTTCCAAAAGTTAATCAAGTCTGAGGTCGACCAAAGCATCATAGAGTCAGGACGACCTCAAACTTAAGATAAGTCGTTGCCCTACTAAATCTAACTCGACACTTACATCCAAAGCATATAACATGCAGAAAAGAGAGGTCAGTTACGATTAAACATAATTAAGTCTCCCAAAGTGGGCCAAGACTTATTTAATTAAAACTACAAAAGTACTATGCCTCCCAAAAAATAGGGCCCAGGCATCTAAGTATTCATAAAACCACAAAAAACAAGAAATGTTTGGGACTTGTTCATTACATAGCCATCAATTTCAAAGTTCAATCTGTGGGATTACTTTCAACTTGACCACTGGTAGCCGCTTGCTCGTCTACAGTTTCCTCCTGCTGGGGGCCAATTGGTTTACCCGACTCAGAAAACCCATGCCTTGGAGTATCACCATCAAGGGCCGGTGAATCAGGCTCCTCGAGTTCAGCCAGGATGGTGTTAAAGTTAACCTTTTCGATAACATGAGGGTCCCAAGGTGCTGCCTCTGCTTCTTCATCATCTTTAATTATAAGCTCCAGGTCATTATCATTGTATGGCACCAAAGAGTGGCCTTGGCGAGCTGCCGTGTTATAGGGATCCTCAGAAGCCCATTGAGCTAGCTGTTCGATTGATATATTGACAGAGGGATCTACTATTATACGTCGAGCCATATGAGCCCGACCCACATGGAAGAACCCCCTAGCCTCTTTGGTAATATGGGCGTGCAGCTCATCACTATCTTTATAAGCCTTAACAGCATCCTCCTTTGCAGCCCTCACAGCAGCAGCTAGGTCCACCCCCCATTGAGCTCGAGCAGCATCCAACTCTTCTTGTTTCTTGGCCAAAGTGACGGGCACCTCCTCCAACTGTTGAGTCGCCAATGCCAGATCAGCAGCTAACTTATTCTTTTCCTCCTTGAGGGCTGCGAGTTCCTTGGTAGCTTCTCCCAACTGGCCCCAGGCTTCTTCTTTGGCCTTTATTTCGTTGTCTTTGACAAGCTTCAAAGCTTCATACGAGTTGTCTAAGTCTGAGTGCTCTTCCTTCAAGTTTTTGAGCTCCTCCTTCAACGTAGCGTTGGCTTCTTTCAGTTTCCCCACCTTGGCGTTCTCCTCCTCCAGCTTCTTCAACTCTGCATTCTTCTTAGTCAGCATGGACTTGGCTAGCTTCTCCTGCTCCTCAGCAGCCTTCCAGTAAGTAGTAGCCAGGTCAATCATGGCAAGGGACTGAAAGGAAGAGTGGGAGGAAGGGGTTAGATCTGACAGACACAAATGGAGACATGGAACAAACGAGCAAAATAAAGTTAACAACACAAGAAATTGCCAAAGAGTTACCTCGGAGGAAGCTAGCCCAACCCTAGCTCTGCAGGCTTCTGGAGTTAGAGGTTTCTTGGTGAACTCCATGATCAAATCCTGGTCAGCACCCCTTCTGACCACGGCCTGTCCATACTCCAGCTCCGGGTACTCCCTGGCCAAGCAGTTGATCCTGGTCAAAGGAGCCACATCACTTAGCTCGTCAACACGAGACTGGATCAGCTCGGCATAAGAAACCTGGACGGGAGAAGGCTGGGGACTCCTAACTTCATTCTCTATCGGCTCATTAGCGTCGACCTGATCAATTGTCGAGCTCACCTTGGTTTTCCCAATCTTAATCTTCTTGCTTAGAGGGGCCGTATCATCTTCATCATCCCCCTCATCATCTAACTCAATCACGGGCGACTTGGCCTTGGAAACTCTTTTGGTTTTGGATTTGGTTTTGGATTGATCACGAGCCCTGGTTTTTCTAGCATCCTTAGCTGGCTCCACAACTTGGTCGGATATATTGGTTTCTTCAGCGTCGACCTCTTCCATTCCTCGGGCGACATCTCCAACTTGGTCCCCCTCCAGTTCCTCGGGGTTCTCCTCCATCGGTATAGAGTTAACAGGGTCCACATCCACCGTCTGCAAGATATCATGACGGAGAACACCCTCTCTCTCCCTATGTTCTCTAGCATTGGCCGCTCCACAACTCCACTTACTCTTCCTGATGTCAATGGTTCGGCCCATACTCGCTTCTTGCTCAGGGGTTAAAACTACACCAAAGTTGAAATGATCATAAGGGTTGGAATTCGACATATAAAATTTCTGCATACGAATAAAAAGTTCTATGTACGAATTAAATATGTGTGGACTGATTATTCTACATACGAGCAAAAAGTTCTATGTACGAATCAAGTTCATAAATAAACAGTTAAGCAAAGGTAAGAGGGATCAAGGTACAAGGAATGGTCGAGTTCTTACCCCCAAAATGTTCTACCCGCTCCTTACAATAGTTGGCAGTCTTCTTACAAAAGTGGCACTCTTTCTCAAATCTGAATCGAGCTCCCTCATGGGTGACCCAATCTGGATATCTCTGACATCTAACTACTGGAACCATGGGCACTACCTCTCCTTCACCAACCATCAATCCAGCTCGGATAAAATTATTTTTGTTAGTTCCTAGAGCATCCCAGCTGATAGCCCCCTTCTTGGTAAACTCCATCAACTTCTTACGTAAATCATTATGCCAATGTGGGGCCCAGTAGTTGTTCTCATCTACTCCAGTTGTATCAGCACTGGGCAATGGAAATTCCCATCCTCTTCTACTTTCCACCACTACCCCGCAAGAGTTCCGTCCACTAGCCTTACCAGGAAGATTGGCAAATAATTTGGGAGACTTTGGCTTGGAAGGAGTACTTATACCACTATCCTTATCAAACTTAATGCTAAAGAACTCCTTAAACACCCTCATACATGGATCATACCCTAAGAACCTACAAACCATAATGAAGCAAACCAGTACCCTACAGGTGTTGGCTCCTAGCTGAAGTGGCAAGGCATCGGTGCACTCCAAGAACTCATTTATAAAGGGGTCAAGGGGTAATCTCAAGCCAGCTTCGAATTGGCCGTAGTAAAAAGCTACCTTGGTGGGTTCCTCCTCGTAGGTGTCCCCAAATTTGTTAAAGAAATCCCCCCTACTATACAGAGCAACGCTAAACTCCTTCTTATCAACATCACAAAAATCATGTATCATGCTTAAGCGAGATGGATAATTCTGCTTCCCTCTAGCTGGCCTTGGAGGAACGTAGCCCTTTTCATTCATGCCCGAAACTACAGTGTTATCAAAGGCATCAACAATACGTGGGCTTGATGAGGTCGATGCATGAGCTTCACCTTGAATCTCCATATCTGTACAAGAAGAGGGGGAAACAGGGGAATCAGTTCTAAATGAAGTCTCAGGAGTCCTAGCAGACACACTAAGGGGCGACCTAGATTCCCCCGGAAACCCAATCCTATTTCTAATGAAAGAGGGTTTATTGGCATCCTTGACGTAAAACACAGCTAAATGGTCGAGAAGCTCATGAAAGAGATGAAATGACACGACTCTTGGATCATCCGTTTCTAAAGCACCCAAGTTCTCTCCCACTGGTAAAGTTAGTTCGATGAATTGCAAGCCCCAACGGGTCAAAATCAAAGAACACTCCTCTACAGTTATCTCTTTCCACTCTCCGTTCAAATGTTTGTAGACTCTACGATTTATACTACAATAACCATACCCAACCCCGGCTTCGCAACTAAAAGTCCTAGCCATGGATAAATCAAAGAAATTGCGAAAGTTAAAGCCCTAATTCTAAAGGATAAAGGAGATACCTTTAGCAGTTGAGGGAGGAACGGAGCAATGGAGGACGAAAGCACCAATTTATAGCAGGTATCAACTTCCTTTATCAAAGCCGGAATCACGCACAGAGCTCAGAGAAGGCAAAAGTTGTAAATGAAGAAGGATTCTCAAATTTATAGCTTCCTGAATTGGAAAGGGCAAAGGAAAATTCGAATTTAATTTTCCTAATTAATGGCGGAAACAGTTTCCTAGGCGGACTCTCAAACGTCAAAAATATCATCATTATGGCAAAAACGGCGCTCGTACCGATCTGACCGTTCATCACCAACGTCCCAGATTATGCCACGTCATTATGGTCGACCTACTTCAAAAAACTAGTAGCGACCTGCGGGTAAAATAATTCTCATCAAAAATCTTCTTAACTTCCAAGTCGACAAAGTCCACTCGAAAGTTGGGGGCCACTGAACATACCAAAAGTGCCAAGATGGGCTAAGCAAGTAAAGCCCAATCACAAGCAGCCTTGGCCATCACATTCTCAATGAGGCTGATCCAATCAGAACAAGGCCCAAGGCCCATCTCAAACATCAGTCGACTAAGCCCATGGTTCGACCTACCAGGTCCCGACCTAACTTAGTCCGACCTCGTGATCCACACTACAATTCGGGTACGAATTATGCTCTACCCGACAGTCAGGTCGACCATTCCACAAATGGCGACCTCGACCTAAATTAACAAGTGACGACTTGATACTTGCAGGCGTATTTGGTTGAACCATTCTCATAACCACATCCCTACAAATCAGGGAACCGTTATAGACACGTTCCCATTACCAATAACCGCCGCTACAATCACGGAGCACATGTCGCCTCCCCAAAAATACATCACTCTTGTCTATAAATACTTCATCACTACCAAACGGTGAAAGGTAACTGCCATTTTGTTATCTGAATTCCATATTCAATACATTTTGAGCTTTATACAACTGTGATCTTACTCTCACGTCCGAGCGTCTTCGCCAGAGACACATCCGGCTAGTCGTGGGTTCTGATTTCAGGTCAAGGAGCCAGGTGATCAGTCCTGCCACGTGGAGGAAGATTGATAAGCACAATTCCTGCAGCATCAAAACTATTAAATTCTTGTTTTTTCTAACTAATTAAAAAAATGAATTTTAGATCTTTAAGCCTCCAATTTCAATTTATAATTAAAAACTTACTATTTGATGGTTTTAAGAGCATCCATCCATGATGGTAAAAAAAATAAAAATAAAAAAAAATTCATAGCTTAATTGTGATTTCCAATTTATGACCTAAAATCCTAGTTGACTAAGTTGAAATATTCTATTCAACCATATGTCTCAATTTATGAGTTAAAATCCTAGTTAGTTGAATGGTTGAAACTTTGAAATATAAAACCAATTAGTTAAAAGTGTTATTTGGTTGCGTGTTTAATTCGGAGCAAAAATAAAATCGTATAAATATTATGAAAAACGTCTTTTTAATTTTAAAAGATGTACTCCTAGAAAACTATGAAATTTCAATAATCTTCATACAAAATTAAATATAGTTAATAAATATTCTTTCATCAATAACAATAATAAATTTTTATCAATATAATTAAACTTCACATATTCTTATTTTACTTCAATGAATAAAACAATCAAGATATAATGCTTATTTTGCGAAGGAGAAATAATTAAAGCATTAATTCAATTTTATTTTTTTGCATTAATTCAATATATTATGTGAATAAATGTATTATTACATCTAACAAACTCCTTTTATTGAAAAGGATGTTTCTTCTAACAAGGTAAATTTCTATATATATATTGACACTCGACATGCCCATAATCAGTATTTGAGTAACTCTCAAAATTTAAGTAATTGTGGTCAGTATTTGAGTAACTCTCAAAATTTAAGTAATTGTGGTGCACTAACTCACTAGGTATCACTCACCTCTGTAGATGAGACAATCATCAGATTTACCCACTACAAGAATCCGGAATTTTAGCTAGGCTCGTCGGACCGTGATAAATAGAGATAAAATCGTGATTAATAGTAATTATCATAGTTTTGTCACGTTTTTACGTCTGAGATTTTTGTGAGCGTCGCTTATACTGTTCTACGTTTTCTAAACCATGACAAATAGTATTTGCTACGATTATGGTCACGGTTAAAAACCGTAGCACAATAAGTGTGATATATGTTACTCCCTCCGTCCCTGAAAAATTGTCCCATTTGCTATTTTGACTTGTCCCAAAAAGTATGTCCCATTTCTAAACTTAGGCATGAATGTTAGTGCAAATCTACTAAGGTACAAGAAGGTGAAGCTCTTCCTTAATAATTGCAAAATGTACAACAGGACAATTTTTTAGGGACAGAGGAAGTATTTTTTATTTGTCACGATTGTTGTGATATTTTCTAAACCGTGACAAATAGTATTTTTTATTTCTCACACTTGTTGTGACATTTTAAAAACGGTGCAATTTGTAATACTTGTGACAATTTGGAACCGTCACAAAAGTTATGTGCGACATATAAATCATTATTTGTATTGGTAATTAACGTGACAAATGATTCCATAATGTGTGTTTTTCATATTTGTAATTCAAAACTGTGATATATAGATTTTTTTTTTTAATTATAAAATCAGTGCACTATATATTCATTGTAATACATTTAGTAGCAATAAAAGAGTTAAATGACCATTTTAACTGTAATGCATAAATTTTCATAAAAATTTCACAAACGGTGATACAAGTGCTTAAACAAAAATCCTAAATAATTCATTCTAGTAAGTCAAATCTAACAACTATATATAAAGCATTTGCTACTATTTAGCATTTGTCTGAAGTAAAACATGTACAAAAGTGTAATCATGGTCATAATCTAGTCTAAAACATCAAAGTTTTGAAGTTGAAGTTGAAGATCAAAGAGACATCATCAAGGCTCC
>JAFEMH010005147.1:0-22500 GCA_022495995.1 Adenophora triphylla var. japonica | reverse complement strand
CACTATATAAGAGAAACTCTATACACAGAACAAGGTACGTAACAAATCTGTAAGGAGTAGTTTACTTATTGGACATGTAATGAGCCATAACCCTTAAATTCCTAATCTCATGGCAAGCAAACAAAATAAATTCAGTGGCAACTACGAATACCAGATAAACCAAAAAAAATAGTAGCTTTCAAATTATCAACTAGAAGTCCCACAAATTACATTTATAATTAAAGATACAAACTCCAGATACTCCAAAATTCAATGCTGAAACTGTAAAGTGAACAAATAGGCGAAGAAGTTGAAAACTTACCCCAGTCTTACTGGGGATAGTGCACTGCCACACCATCAAATTCACTGAACCATTAGCAAGTGATTCTAATTGAAAATAGGGGTTTGTTTGGTGGTTATGTGTACAGAGAAGGTGTAGAGAGTGAAAACTACTCATCAATGTGTAAATATGCTCTATTTTTTGTCTTTAAACAGTCTCAGATGTAAGCCAAATCAAGAAAAATAGAAACCATATTCACACCACAATGGAGCGAAGGAATACATGTGTCGGGTTTCTAAGCCTAACTGATTCAGAATATGTTGTTTTTTGTGTTTTAGTTTGGGCAGTTCAAAATTTTTTTTTTTTAATATGTTGATTGGTACATTGTTTTCGGGTATAGAAATATGTTGGCCACTTGACTTGTTTGCACCTTCAAATTATTCTAACAGACTTGAGTAATATATGTAGTGCAATACTCTGGAGATTTCATATTTGGCTTAAATTTCTACTGGATGGATTTTATGTAATATCTGTAGGTTGGAATTTCTGTCATAGTATTGATCATTTCATTGTCTGCTTACTGGTTGCATTTCATCGTTGCCCTTAATCAAAATGAGATTATTTTCGGGACCAAATGGAAAATTAAACATACAAATGCTCACTCCAAAAATGGTTCACAAAGAAAAAAGAGAGAAAGAAAGGCACATGGACTATATGAGCTAAGCCTAAGCAAGGAAATTGACACGCCTATCAATTATTAATATTATTATCACCAATTCTTGATGGGATACGAGGAGATCCATGCAGAGTATCTGAATATGGAATGATCCCATGTGCGTGTAATTGACGTTTTACCTCGGCTGCAACTCCAGCGGCAATTTCAGCTGCAATCACTACAAGGAAAACCGGAATTAGAGATGGAAAATTAGCTACGGACGGAGTCTGTAGCTAATTTGGCGACAGATTAGAGACAGAACCAAAAATCAGAGACGGATTCAGATTCCGTCTCTAATTTAGAGACGGATTCTTCTTCCGTCTCTGTATTAGAGACGGAATCTGATTTCGTCTCTAATTCAGAGACGGATTCTGATTCCGTCTCTAGTCCAGAGACGGATTCTGTTTCCGTCGCTAATTTAGAGACGGATTCTGATTCCGTCTCTAAATCAGAGACGGATTCTGATTTCGTCTCTAAATTAGAGACGTATTCAGATTGCGTCTCTAAACGTTGGAGACGGATGTTGAATCTGTCTCTAAATCAGAGACAAATTTTGATCCGTCTCTAAATCAGAGACGGATTCTGATTTTGTCTCTAAATTAGAGACGTATTCAGATTTCGTCTCTAAACGTTGGAGACGGATGTTGAATCTGTCTCTAAATCAGAGACAGATTTTAATCCGTCTCTAAATTAGAGACAGATTCAACATCCGTCGCTAAAAGTTTAGAGACAGATTTAGCACTCGTCTCTAAATCAGAGACAGATACATAATCCGTCTCTAATTTAGAGACAGATTCAAAATCCGTCTCTAATTTAGAGACAGATTCAACATCCGTCTCCAAAGTTTTAGAGACAGATTTTTGTGTCCGTCTCTAATTTAGAGACAACTTCAAAATCCGTCTCTAAATCAGAGACGGATTTTAATCCGTCTCTAATTTAGGGTTTAGGTTATAGGGTAGACTAGTAGTAGTGGTAGTGGTAGCAGTAGTAGTGGTGGTGGTAGTAGTAGTAGTAGTGGTAGTAGTAGTGGTGGTGGTATTGATGGTGGTGGTGTAGACTAGTAGTAGTGGTATTAGTAGGAGTGGTAGTGGTAGCGGTAGTAGTGGTGGTGGTAGCGGTAGTAGTGGTGGTGGTAGTAGTAGTAGTGGAATTTTTTTGTAAACATAAATGCATAGTTTCAATGCAGTCGAAGGAAAGTATTATTGCCAATTTTCTCACTGAATTTCTTAAGACAACTATAGCTTGGTCATTCTTGTTTTGAGCAAGTCTTTGTCCTTCCCACTATCTTAATTATCTAAGTTAGTATGCTAAGTTAGTATTACAAATTGTTAGCAATCATATCTTATTTATTTAACGTATACTCATTATATATGTTCAATTTCTTATATACTCAGTTTTACTTATATAAATATTACAATTGTACTGATATATTTTTTCCCTAGATAATACTATGTCACAGTCAAATATACAAAGAGCTCTTTTTCAGGGGTTTTCACCTTCGCATTCATCAGAAAACTCAAATGGTTTAGGGAACACATTGACAACAGGAGTTGGTAACACACAAGCATCTGGAAGCTCAAATGGTAACACAGAACAACCTACTCAATCTCCTTCAGAGGCACAAAACTCTATCATCCATGTTGTTGGCACTCAAGAAGTATGCCGTATATTACCCGAGGTCGATACTGATACCAACAAAGAAATAGCTGCACTATCGCAAAGTGGATGGCAAGTGTTATCTGGTTCTTTTTTTTATTTATTATCAAATGTTTTTTACAAAAATACCATGAATTTTGCTCTATAATTAGGTTCATATCTCTTTGTTAGTTCCTGTCCATACATATTTGCTCTTGTTTTTTGTAATTGCTTCTCACTCTTTCTCTATTTCTCATATCTATAGCTACTTGTACAACAAACATGCACGAGAATTTTGGAGGAATTTGTGAAAAAGAATTGCTCTGATCAAGATCATTTTTATCCAAGGTGGTCTAGTGTCCCTGAAAGAACCAAGAAATTGTGGTTTGCTGAGTTCTTGGTAAAGCCCATAAGTAAATGTTTCTTAATTATTCTTTATTTTTGCTTTATATTATTGCATTAATATATGAGTATATATTTGTATGCTTTGTGAATAGCGCTTGTACTCTCATGCTGGACAAACACAACAGCAGGCTTATCAAGGATTTTGTAGCCATGGAACCAATACTTATAGGAACAACATAAACAAGATGAAGAGAAAATGGGAGATTGAAAAAAAAAAATCAAGCTGGATGCCGCCTAGCCTTTGGGAGAAGTGGGTGGAACATTGGGCAGTTGCTGAGAATGTGTCGAAATCTAAAATTGCAAAGAAAAACCGATGTGGAGGTGAAGGTGGCATAGCAAAAGCCACACATGGTGGAGGTTCTCAGATCCTTCCAAGAAAGATATACATAAGGAGGTAACTTTCATTGCGTTCATGTATTGAAATTGGTCTTGCTTAGTTCAATATGTCAATACATATGGAGATTGCAACTCGCATTACTTATGCTCAATGTTGGTATACTCTTACGATTATTGAAATTGGTCTTGCTATTTTCAATATGTCAATACTTGGTGTTGTTAAATTTCCAGTGTAAAATACTTGAGTTCTTATTGAGTAAATGAGTCATTCCACATAGAACTATGAAGGCAATGAACAGAAATTGGTCTTGCTGCTCACATATGATGTGCACATATGGATTTGTACGTGCATACATATATGTTACTGCTGTTTAGTGATCATTTGATATGCTGGTTGGCTGCTTTCTTGATGCCTTTCATGATATGATGAGTACCAAATGAATGCCCATTTTTGTTCTTGATCAAGAACTAAAATGGTGAACTTCGTTTTGATGATTGCAGTTAGAATACGAATTTGGTTGATTTTGTAGTAGTTTGTCTTTGTTTGAACTTTTGAATGTCATTGAACATGGACTATTGAAGGTAGATCATTATATTGCCTTGTTGGGATTTGCTTACCATGGATTCTCTGATATTTAAACATTACTTTTTGAAATTGGATTTGCAAGTTTAATAAAAATGTTGGGATTTGCTTACCATGGATTCTCTGTAGCCTACTTAAATTTAATATGTAGTTCTAGTAGTTTTGGCAAATATGATAGACTTCTTTAAGCATCATTTACACATTAAGGTTTTAATTATTTATCATTTGATAGGCTAAACTTTTTATGTTTTTGTTGTTTATAAGTTAACAGCTGCATTTATCATTTGTTGTTTAAAAATGTTGGGATTTGCTTACCATGGATTCTCTGTAAGCCTACTTAAATTCAACAAAACAACTTCAAGAAATAACTTCAAGAAACTAAGGCAACATGCTATCGCCCGGTGAGGCTGGCGCCTCATACATTTCCAGGCGGCCGCCTCACTGGCAGTAGCATGTTGCCTTAGTTTGCTGAAGCTGTTTTGCTGAAGCTGTTTTTGTTTTGTTGTTCCTTCCAATATATTATATAACCTTGCCAGGAAATCTATATCCACAACAACACCCACTCAATACACCTGATGATAATTTGTTATTTCATATGTATTATATGATACTTAAGAAAGTTAAGTCGATGATTTTGACTTGTTGTTTCTTATTGCTTTCGTTGGCCGAACCTAGAAACAAAAAGACCCGGTGAGGATATACATGTTCTAGAAGAGATCATCAAATATAATGGAAAAAAGTCTCGCGATGGATCTCTCCAAAAGGACGAGAATGGAAATCCGATTTTTGCCAACAAACAACTCACTAAGCTCTTGTAAGTTCTTTTATTGTTTTAGTCAAATACTTTTTCACTACGGCCTTTTTTATAGGTAGTATGAAATATTTAATGGATTTAGGAGCAATATAAAGTTGATGTTCAACCCAGTGAGTGAAGAAGGTGAAAGAGTAGATGGAGTTGTTGCGGTAGATGTCACCAGCATTCCATTTCAAGGCGATAAGTGGATTGAGAGTGTTGGGGGTGTGAAAAAAGGCCGTGTTTTGGGTGTCGGAACAGCAAGGACCTTTTTGGCAGTAACAGGGTCTTCAGCTTCTAGCGTGTCTAGCAAGGCTGCTCCATCTATAAGTCCAGAGGCTCAAATGATGATTGATGAGGCTCACCGTGCTGCAGAAGAGGCTCGTAAAGGCTATGAGGAAATGCGAGACAGATTGAATGCAATGGAGGAATTCATGAGGTCAAAACTTGGTTCTTAAATTCGTCTAGTTTTATATTTTGGGCTGGTACAACATTATGACTTAAACTTTCTTTTTGTCATTACCTAGCTACTTCCATGTCTGTTTTTATTTAGCAAACAACTATATGATGTGCTTTTGTGAAACAAGTATAACTTTATGCATGTTATTATTTTGTTTCAAGTTGTGTTATTATCATTCGCCGTCTCTAAATGAAGATTAGCAATCTATTCAAATTAGAATTATATGTTAATATCTATCTCTAATTTAGAGACGTACGTATCCGTCTCTGAATCAGAGACGGGCGTATCCGTCGCTGAATCAGAGACGGGCGTATCCGTAGCTGAATCAGAGACGGGCGTATCCGTCGCTGAATCAGAGACGGGCGTATCCGTAGCTGAATCAGAGACGGGCGTATCCAATCCGACCGAGACGGGCGTATCCGTCGCTGAATCGGAGACGGGCTTATCCGTCGCTGAATCAGAGACGGGCTTATCCGTCGCTGAATCAGAGACGGGCGTATCCGTCGCTGATTTAGAGACGAGCGCATCCGTCGCTGAATCAGAGACGAGCGCATCCGTCGCTGATTTAGAGACAGATGTATCCGTCGCTGATTTAGAGACGGACATGTCCGTCTCTAAAATAGCTACAAAATAGCGACGCCCAATTTAGCGACAAACCTGCACCCAAGGAATAGCTACGGAACAAATCCGTAGCTAAACACGATTTAGCTACGGAATCTTCATTTTAGCTACGGAATTTGCCGTAGCTAAAATGGATTTTCCTTGTAGTGAATTTCCTCTTTGCGGATGCACTCTGATTCTTTCAGTTTAGCAGCTACCTTAGCATCAACAAGTCTTTCTATTCTATCAGAAGAGGCACAGGAAGTAGATGAACTTGAACCAACTGTCGTTGGAGTTGGGCCTATACCAAATGTCCGAACACGACCATGACCATCAGGTCCCATAACTTGAGTAAAAACTTCATCTATCAACTCAGATGTGCGCTCTGACTCATGTACCTTGTATAGTTTCTTATTCAATTGCTCCTGCAAGATTATTGTTTTTTCTAACTAATTAAATTCTTGTTTTTTTCTAACTAATTTAAAAATGAATTTTAGATCTTTAATCCTCCAATTTCAATTTATAATTAAAAACTTACTATTTGATGGTTTTAAGAGCATCCATCCATGATGGAAAAAAAAATCCATAGCTTAATTGTGATTTCCAATTTATGACCTAAAATCCTAGTTGACTATGTTGAAATTTTCTATTCAACCATATGTTAGAATCTCAATTTATGAGTTAAAACCCTACTTGAATGGTTGAAACTTCAAATATACAACCAATTAGTTAAAAGTGTTATTTGGTTGCGTGTTTAATTCGAAGCAAAAATAAAATCGTATTAATATTATGAAAAACGTTTTTTTAAAGACGTACTCCTAGAAAACTATGAAATTTCAATAATCTTTGAAATTGTCATGGCCTAGACAACAAGTGATATCTAAGGTGATAACAGCACCAACGATAGCACTTGAGATAGAGCACACACACTTCGAAATGAAAAACAATTTTGTAAAGAAATCGCAACGAAAAATAACATCAAAATTGTTTTTCTCAAGTTATATAAATTATATAACTTAAGTATGCCGCTTAGGCAAGGCTTTATATTCACTGTGAAGAATGAGTTACAAAGCCTAAAGTTGTTCCCTATAACTATTACAATGTAATTGCCATGGAACAAGAGATAAAGAACGAATTCCAATCCTAGCCAATACACACTCAAAACCAAGGTATTTAAGTGTGAAATATTGTATGGGAGTGAAACTACCCGGATTCGCGCGAGCGAAGCGGTTGTCTTTCGCGGGGTTGGTGTCTGAGACCTCGCTTTTGGGAAGGAGAAGAGTCGCCACGCGGTTTTTGTATTTTGAGCCCAAACGTTGAGAAACGGCTTTTGGTTGAAAACGGTGTCGTTTTTATTGGCAGCAAAAACTTAGGAAAAAGCTTTGAAAATGGGGAGTCATTTTTATTGGTAGCAAAATGAGTAAAAAGCTTTTTGAGTACCAGAGATTGTTAGGTTCGGAGGTCACGTTACGTTTCGGGAAGAGTATTTTGAGATCACCCGAAACGCCTCGTATGACGAGTCTTTCTACCTTTCTCGAAAATGTGTGCATGTGTATGTGTGTTTGGAATTTTTGGAAATGGGGGCTTGAATGACAAGCTTAATCTTGGTTTGAATGACAAACGTTGATTATGTGATTCTGTTTGAAAAGACGAGCGTTTGAATGACAAACGTCGGTTTTGGAAGTTTTAGGAAAAGTGGCGCGAATGCTGATTTTAACTGTTTGTCTTAAGTGTCAAATGTTGACTTTTAAGAAAAGAGCGTTTGAATGTCAAACGTCGGATTTTGAGTTTGAAGATGAGTGTTTGGATGCCAAACGTCATTTCACGCGTTTTGAAAGAGAGTTCGAATGTCGAACTCCGGTTTTGAACCGGGCATGTCATTGTTAGCGATTTTACGGGAAAAAAGCATTAAATGATTTTGAATGTCAAAAGTCGGCTTTTAAGTTTGAAGATGAGCGTTTGGATGCCAAACGTCATTTCGCGCGTTTGAAATAGAGTTCGAATGTCGAACTCCGATTTTGAACCGGGCATGTCATTGTTAGCGATTTTACGGGAAAAAAGTATTAAATGATTTTGAATGTCAAAAGTAGGCTTTTAAGTTTGAAGATGAGCGTTTGGATGCCAAACGTCATTTCGCGCGTTTTGAAAGAGAGTTCGAATGTCGAACTCCGATTTTGAACCGGGCATTACATTGTTAGCGATTTTACGGGAAAAAGGCATTAAATGATATGCGATCAACGAATTGTTTTGCGACTCGGAATTTTGATAAGTAAATACTATCATGATCCAAACGGCTCGAACTTGTAAATGACAGTATTTAAAATGCGGTATCGACGGAATCAAACGACCCGGAATTGTAAAGTGCGTTCGACGAGCCTAACGGCTCGGAATTGTAAAGTTGCGTAAAAGTAAATGACGATCGACGGATCAAACGATCCGAAATTGTAAATGACAAGAAAGTAAATGAAGTTCGACGGATCAAACGATCCGGAATTTGTAAATGACATAAAAAGTAACGGAACGGGGCCGGAATGCCGTTTTAACCCGAGATTACTTCTCTTACGGGAAGAGAAGAGGATCGAGGACTAAAACGTATCGGACCTCGTTAGACGAAGACGTCTACATTTCAACAACGTTCATCCGAAATGGTTGTAGCGACTGGCGCATAAATCGAGACGAAACGAGAGTTTAGAGAGAGAGAGAGCGCTACCTATGGCTAGGGTCGGCTCTTTTGGCTCGGGGGGCGTATACGGGATACGAAAAAGTGTTTGGAACGGTGTTTCGAGGTGTTGGGGGTTGTATTTGATTGAAATACGGATTTTTCACGCGAATCGAGGCAAAACGGGGGCTCGGGATAGGGTGAAAACCAGTTGGGCCGTGGCTTGAGAGAAAAGGGAGGTATTTTGTTGTTGTTATTTTGCTTTGACAACAATCTGTATTTATAGCTGAAATTTCAGAATGAGTCCGGACGGGCTGAGGTTGAATTTCAGGGGGTTTTGTGAAACTTTGGAAATTGGAGGGACTTGCTGGCAATTCTGGATTGTCTGCAAAAGAGTCCGGTCAGACTTGGACTGCATACCAGGGGTATTTTAGTCTTTTCACACTGATTTTTGATTGATGTTGATGAGGGAGCTGTGGCATGCGTGCCACGTGTCCCATGACTCACCAGGTTCGTGGGAGTTCGTGCCATTATCCCCGGTTTTGTCCGTTTTTTAAATAACTGTCCGGAAAATGTCCGAAACGCCCCCGGAAAGTGCGTTTTTCAGGGAAAGCTGTACTTTTACGTGCGACGACGTGTGTTGAGTACGCTTCGACGTTGGGATGCACGGGGTAGTCCCGGAACGTCTCGTTGGCCTGGGAACGGAGAGTGTAATGGGTTCCGGTTAACCTGAAGCGGGCCAGTTAACAGATTCCGGTTAACTTTTAACAGATTTTGACGATCCGGATTTGGGTACTTACAGTTAGCCCCTCAGCGACGTCACTTTCGAAGGAAGTGGGTCGTTGAAAAAGATAAGGATCCAAATCGGGGAATGCCTTACTTTGAAAGACCTAGGCGGTCAGCTGGCTGGACCCTTAGCGAAAGGATTCCTACTTATCCCGAGCGGGAATCAAGCCGATCGTAGTTCGTAGGTGCAAGGAGCCGCGCGTGGGGACTTTGACCTGAGCGAGACTGTTGTGAGGTGTCTGAACCTGAATGAAGACTATTGTGAGGCATCTGAACCTGAATGAAGACTATTGTGAGGCGTCTGAACCTGAGTGAAGACTATTGTGAGGCGTCTGAACCTGGGATTTCTGAAACCTTCGAGGGCGTGTGGCGCCTCAGACCGGAGTTACTGGAACATACGAGGGCGTGTGGTGCCTCAGATCGAGATTACTGATACTTTCGAGGGCGTGTGGCACCTCAGATCGAGATTACTGATATTTTAGAGGGAGTGTGGCGCCTCAGACTGAAGTTGCTGGAACATACGAGGGCGTGTGGCACCTCAGACCGGAGTTGCGTTTATTCTGAGATGAAGGCGTTCGTGCCTTGGGATTGATAAGGCGTTCGTGCCTTGGGTGCTGGACTTACGATGACGGCCAGGTTTATCCGCTGGGGATAGGGTGGAAATTACGGGACTGGTTGTGTTAAACTGGCGTTATTAACAACACGGAAGGATTGACGTTCTAACGACGGGGTTAGGAACGGGATGTGGTCTCGGGAGAGACTGACACATTGCTGGGGAAAAGCGTCCAGAGTTCTGAAGGGGTCAGTTAGGAACTGAGGGGATTGATTGACGTTTCTTTTTAGATGGATGGTCTTAGGATCCTGCTGGGGAGGAATGTTCGGGCTTACGATGATGGCCGAAGAGGGATTGTTATGCGGGCTTACCTTGATGGCCGCTAAAGTGGGACGATCGGGCTTACGACTGGCGGCCGGGGAGATGAACGTTCACTGGCTGGAGTGAAACGGTATTCGGACTTACGAGGATGGCCGAAGAGGGATTGTTGTGCGGGCTTACCTTGATGGCCGCTGAATTGGGACGATCGGGCTTACGACTGGCGGCCAGAGAAGTGAATATTGGTGAAAACTAATGGGAATTTTGACGTCGGGAGACGGAATTTGTGATTTAACGTCCGAAGACGAGACTGAGCGTTTGAATGTCAAACGTCGGTTTAGGGCAGAAATGGGCGTTTGAATGTCAAACGTCAACTTGAGATTTAACATCTGGAGACGAGCGTTAGTGAAAACTAACTGAGAATTTAACGTCTGGAGACGGTCGTTAGTGAAAACTAACTGGGAATTTAACGTCTGGAGATGGCCGTTAGTGAAAACTAACTGGGAATTTAACGTCTGGAGACGGTCGTTAGTGAAAACTAACTGGGAATTTAACGTCTGGAGACGGTCGTTAGTGAAAACTAACTGGACTTGACCTCGGGGGAGGGGGTGTTAGAAAGGTTTAACTTGGGGAAATTTTACACTTTTGGGGGCCAAAAGGGGTAAAATAGAAACTGCGAGAAGTTGAGGGGCCAAATTGGCAAGGAATCTTTTTCAGCTGCAGAAAGAGTCCGGCCGGACTCAACCTGGATTTGACCAGGTCCTTATCAGCGCCAAGGCCGACACAAATTGGTCATTTCTACCATTTTTTCCGATGAGGGAGGAGAGAAAAAGAGAAGAAAAATCACCCCATTTTGTGATTTTTGCTCAAATTTCCAAGGGAAAATCAACATGGAGGCCGATTTGGGACCAATGGCTCGCCATGGGAGAACCGATAACGAAAGAACGAGGTTGGTGCGGACTATTCGAACCACCGTTCTTCCTTTGAATCCGGCGGAGTTCTATCCGGCTCGGGAAACTCACAAATCCAAAGGAGGGATCGAAAGACAGGTAAACTTCCTTTAAATTCCATTAATTTTAAGAATGTGCATTCTTTAAATGTTAGGAATTTGACTAGAAATGAGTTAGGGATTTTGGTGCCCGGATTGGGGCTTTTGACTTTGCTATGCGCCTTTGTCGAAATTGACTAGAGTGTAGTTCAATTGACACTATGGGTAGATGACATAAAAATTTTGGTTGCAAAATTCCATGCCTAGATGTGTTTTCCGAAATTAAAGTAAGTTTAATTCGGGACGGAGTAAATTTTCGAAATGTTCGAAATGTTTTGAAAGTTCCGACTTCGACGGATTTTTCGAGGTACTTTGAAAGTTCCGGGTTCGACGGAGTTTTCAAAATGTTTTGAAAGTTCCGGATTCGACGGAGTTTTCGAAATGTTTTGAAAGTTCCGGATTCGACGGAGTTTTCGAAGTGTTTTGAAAGTTCCGGATTCGACGGAGTTTTCGAAATGTTTTGAAAGTTCCGGATTCGACGGAGTTTTCGAAGTGTTTTGAAAGTTCCGGATTCGACGGAGTTTTCGAAGTGTTTTGAAAGTTCCGGATTCGACGGAGTTTTCGAAAGGCTTTTGAAACTTTGGAATTTTGGACCGTTAATACTCCAACCGGGATGGAAATATTTTAGGAAAATGGGAACTATATCTGTGTTGCATCATTTAGATATGCGTTTGTGCACTCTGTTGATGTTACTTCTGTATTAACGTATTCTTGTCGTGTTCACCTGCAGGGGCGAGGGACAGTTGACGTTCACAACTTGAAGAGCCGGGGAGCCTTCGAGGCAGTTCGAGCGCTGTGGGAGATATTCCCGGACGAGGCTCGAGATGGAGAGAGGAGTCCACAGCAGTATGTGGTCGACTCTGGTTTGGCTGGATTCATCAGCGCGGTAGCCGCGGTGGCTGTGACACAGAGGGCGAGGGCCTTGTACGTAGCTCTGAGCGAGTACTGGTGGGATACGACCTACATTTTTCATTTCAGGTGGGGGAGGCGACTGTGACTCCCTGTGACTTTGCGGCTATCACTGGTTGCCATTCTGGGGCAACACGGTGGTGTGGGTGGACGGCTATACCCCGGGGCAGTTGTCGGATCTGCTGGGTTTTGACATTATCGATGCCAGGGGCTTAGGTATTCGGTACAGGCCGATGGAGAATCATCTGAGGAGGGGTATTATTGCTTATGGGGAGGGGTCCCCGAGGATGACCGCGGAGCGTCTGGCTCGAGGGTTCATATGGTTTGCCTTGTCAGCGACCCTGTTTCCTACTTCTGACACATCCTGTCATTTCCCGCTGCTTGGCTCGTTGATGGATCTAGACGCCGTGAGGGGGTTCGCATGGGGGAGGCTGGACTGGCTGAGCTCTACCATGCCTTGGATAGGTTCTCGTGGGGAGAGGAGAACACCTTGTGTTGCTTTTCATTTGCTCTGGATGTAAGTTCCCGTCTTTTCTCTTCCTTGTCTCATTTTGTACTCGTATGTATCTGCTCTGTAGCTGACATAACTTTCCATGTGCTTGACAGGTGTGGGCCTTGGAGGTGTTCCGCCCGCAGAGATGGGAGATCAAGGAGGCGTATCAGTCCTTGTTTCCTGCCATGTTGATTTAGCAGAAGGAGGCGAAGAAGTCGGTGTCATCGAGGGAGGGTACCCGGTTGACATATGAGGAGGTATCTCTGGCCCTGAGCCGAGAGTTTTCTGAGCGGATCCAGCTGACTTGGTGGAACCGGATTCATGTCGGTGTGGTCCAGGTGGCTAGAGAGGTCACACGTCGGCGGAAGCTGCTGGTGGGGCTTCACTGTGATGCGATGTATCTGGGGGAGAGGGTGACCCGTCAGCATGGTCCGGGGTCCCTTCCTATGGTGCCGGTGGACCCGCCTCCACACATGCAGCATCCTTTGTCGATACCGATGGAGGAGCTGGAGCGGTATAGACAGGGCATGTTCTATACCGAGTTTGTCATAGAGGGTGCCGACTATGACATCTTCTTGAGGACGAGGCTGAGGAGCCCGCAGGTGCAGCACAGGGAGGGCGAGGGCCCTGGATATCCCCGAGACTACCCGCTCCCACGCGCTAGGCTGGCGTATGAGGGGCTGGATGGTTCCCGTAGGCGGTTGGTGATCCCTATCCCGGAGGAGACGAGGCCTCGGTATAGATTGGACCCCAATGCTTCGGTGAGTGCTTTTGATTTTCTGCATTTGATAGTAGCATTCTGCAAATGTTGCATCTGTACTTTCTGTTTGTCTCTTGACGACTTTCCTGGTTTGCAGGTGTCTGGCCGTACGTACAATCAGGCCGTGAGACAGTTGGACGGGTGGGCCAACTACGCTAGGAGGCTCGTGGAGTTCCTGCGGTGCAATTCCCGGAGGAGTGCGGCTGTTCATGAGCCGAGGCCGTCTAGGCCGAGAGGTTCGTCTGCCTCCACGGCTGGTGGAGCGGACTTTACGCAGGGATTTGGCCAGTTCTCGGGCGAGACGGCGGGGTTCGGAGCTCGTCACTCTTCATACTCGGGGCACGAAAAGGGAGAGTCCTCGAGTTCGCAGGCGCAGAGGAGGCCTTTCTCGTATTCCCGCCTGGAGGAATTTGGAGATTACTTGTTCTCGACGGATCCGGCCGCCGCAGGCAAGACATCGAGCGCCTGATGACGAGCGTGACTCGAGTAGTCCTCTTTTGTTGGTTTTTTTAGACAAACTGTGTGTATTGTCCAAAAATAATTTGACTTGTATTTGAAAAGGCGCCCTTGAGGTGAAACCTGTATTTTGTACATTTATTTAGTGATTACCTTCTTTTTATTTTGGTAAATAAGCAAGTAGGTTGATCAAAAATAAATAAAATGAAATATGCACAAAAATTTGAACTGGTCAAAATTTATGCCTATATGCACTGTTTTTTAATTAATTGCACCGTTGCACGAGCCCGGGCGGAAGTGGTGTTGGCAGTGGTTGATTGAAACCATGGGAGCACGCAGTTTCAAGGAGGCTTGAACAGGGCTTGGTTTGGAAATGTTTCCAATTTGAAAGTAGTTGGCTGCAGAGTTGACCCAGTCAACTTGAGAAAGAGTCCGGCAAGACTAAGATTCAATTTCCAGAATCTTTTAAATTGCAGTTCAGCTTTGCAATTTGTGAAGAACTGGGCATTTGCTTCGATTAATCAACTGATTTTCTCTCAAATTCCTGAAGGTTTTCTTTGCTTTTTTCATGGCTCCATTTCCTAAGCTATCGTCTCAGATGCAAGAGCGATACCTGGATAATTTCTAGTCGTGGGTACAGAACCACACACGGCAAAACAAGGGTTTTTTCGAGGATTGTTACGGGATGAAATCTGTTTGGGCTTTGAAGGAGCTGATGCCAGATTGGGATCTTTTGAGAGCTGCGGCTCATTTCTGGGATGTACAGAGGCACGTGTACAACTTTTCATACAACGAAATCACTCCCACGTTCAAAGATTTTCGGGCCATTTTGGGAGGGCCTGAGACGTAACAGCTAGTTCTTCCCTATGCGGGTGGCATGGCCACTGTTGAGAAGTTAGTGTCTTTGCTTAGTATCTCGGCTGAAGAAGCATACAGGATGTTAATACGGAACACAGACTATGTCGACATCTCGGGGCTGCCCGATAAATTTGCTGGTTTTGAGGGGAGCATTTTCGCGTGGGACGCGTTTGCTCTGTGCGAGATTGCTACTTTGTTCAAATTCACGTCCCTGGGTGTGCGCCATCACAACAGATCGGACTCGTGAGGCAAAGGCCGAACGGGAGGAGACATCGTGCCTTTGGTCCCGGGCGAGACGTTCCTCGGGCATAGGTCGGATGGCGACCGGCACCGATACATGCTGGGGAGGGAGTCCCGCTATGCTTACCATGTGGCCGAGGGAGAGGTTGCAGATGATGCCCGAGGTGCCAGTGTCTTGTGATGCTTGGTCCTTTTCTCGACGTCCTCCGGTGATAGGGGCGATCAGCCGAACCGGAGCTCTGGATGGCCGCACTCGCACGCATCACTTGCGATGGTGGGTTCCTCATCGGAAGCTACAAACTTGTCGGACCGCTCAGAGGGTCTTTTGTTGTCGAGTATCGGGTTGTCCTGCATCGCTTTCTACATTCCATCATTGGTGCCGCGACAAGCACGGGCCGGAGCAGTGCCACCGACGGGTTTGGTTCATGCCGCTACCTTCGAGGTGGGATCTCCGCCGATGGAAGATCCTTCGACGTTATTGCTCCTCACACGGCCGTGGCAATACACGTCCTTTCCCGCCAGTGGTTCTCTTTCACCTGGAGAGGGGCACTGTTCGTCTACGCAAAGATTCGAACCGGTACGAAGAGTGTATGGGGGAGACACAGATGGCTATCTTGTGGAGACGGAGGGAGCTGTTGGGTGTTGATTACCCTGATAGCTCGATCTTGAGGAGGGCCGAAGCAGGAGCTAACCCTCAGAATCGTACTGGGGACTATATGGCTGATTATGAGGCCAGTGTTGATCGGGCGACCGACCAAAGCACGGTCATGATGACTCGAAGAGAGGCGGCTCAAGATAGAGCTAGGGAAAGGGCTACGTTGGCAGCTGCCGGTTTGACGGAGGTGTCGGGAAGGGTCCCTGAGCCAGGTAGAAGGACTACGGGAATATTCCCTGTGAAGGTGAAGAATACTCACCGCGGAAAAGGGAAGGGGAAGAAGGATGAAGGACCAAGTACGGGAGACTAGGTTGACCTTGCTGTCCAGAGTATCCACCCACTGTCATTGCAGACACATTAACTGATTAATGTATTATTGTTGTTTTGCTAGCGTGTAGCGAGTCAAGAGTTGACCGTGCTTGAACTCATCAACGATTGTTTTAACCGTAATGAATTTGTAGGTTAATTGAAAAGAGTTTTTTGAAACACAAGCAAATGATGCTTGATTTTGTTTTTTAGACCGAACCAATGATGGCTGCCTACGTTCACCTTTTACAATTGGACTAAGGGGCTCAGGTCACCGTAGTTCGACACTTTAGGTGAATTTGAGAAAAACAAAGATAAAAGAAGTGCGACCCTATTTTTTACCTGGATCATTGTTGGGAATGTATCCAGTTGGGTATTACTCTTTTAGCACTTTAATTTTACCGAGGGGTGGTGTATGGGGGAGGAGAGTTGACTCGTGCTCTTCCTCAAACGAAGTATCTCATGGAGCTTGCTTCCGTTCACTGGGTTAACGAAAGGGTTCCCGTCCAAATCTCGCTAACTTCATGGCTCCTCCTGAGAAGATTCTTTGTACCACGAACGGTCCTATCCAGTAGGCTCCCACTTTCCGAGGGGATTGGTCTCGCGTAGGAGGCTTTTCCTTTAGCACCAAGTCGCCTTCTCTCGATGTCTCTGATCTTGACTTTCTTATCAAATGCTCGGGCCATTCTCGCTTTGGTAGGCTCGAGTGTGTTCCATGGCTTTCAATCCGCGCCGTCGAGTAGAGCAAGTTCGTCGTGACGGCTCCGTAGCCATTCGACTTCATTGATCCCATTTTCCAAGAGGACTTGAGGGATGGAATTTCCAATTCCACGGGCAACATCGCTTCCATTCCGTAGGTAAGTGCGAACGGAGTCTCCCCCGTGGCGGTTCTCGACCGATGTTCTCGTATCCCCGCAGGGCTAGATGTAGCTTTGGGCCTTCCCGACCTCCGGTGGTCATCTTTCCGATTATCATTGCAAGAGTCTTGTTTGCCGCCTCTACCGCACCATTAGTTTGTGGTCTCGTAGGGAGAAGACTTGTGACGTGTGACTCGAGTTCGGCCGCAGTTGGTCACAATCTCCTTCGAAGTGGGTCCCATTGTCGGATATGATCTCGTTGGGCACTCCGTATCGGCACATGATGTTCTCTTTGATGAACTCGGCCACCTTCTTGGAATTTAGTACCTTGTACGATCTGGCTTCTACCCATTTGGTGAAGTAGTCGATCGCGACTAGTATGAACTCGTGACCATTGCTCCTCGACGGAGTGATTTTGCCGATGACGTCGATTCCCCATGTGGCGAAAGGCCATGGCGTAGTCATGCAATAGAGTTCGTGAGGAGGGATGTGATTGAGGTTGAGAACCGTTGACATTTGTCGCAGCCTTCTGACGAACCGGATGCGCCTGTTTCCATTGATATCCAATAGTATCCCATACGGAGGATGATCTCGTGTCAATGCTCGGGCGTTCATGTGCGGACCGCAGTTCCGTTGTGAACTTCGCTCATTAGCTCGCCGGCTTTTTCTTTATTTACACACCGAAGGAGTGGCCCTTGGTGGCGCTTCTTGTACAACATACCCCTAATGACGAAATGGGATGCCGTGCGTTTTAATGCCATCATGTTTTTGGCTTTGATCCCTTCTTTGTATTTTCCATCTTCATTTGTGAAGGAAGCTTCTCCATTTTGGAGGTACCGGTAGATTTGATTGTACTGTGGTTCGTCGATCATTTCATTTTTTATTTCGATCTCACAAAGAATAAGCGGGTGTTTCCCGTCCGCCTATTCTCGAGGGGTTTTACCGATTTCCCATCGGGAATTTCGACAAGAGAGGCGAGGGTTGCCAGGGCATCTCGCGAAGCGGTTCCTCGTCTCTTGGCAAATAATGAAAAGAGATGTCCTTGAACCGAGCAATGAGCTCCTCCATGTACGTGTGGTACTTCTCGGGAGGCCGAATCTATCGTCTTCCATTTGTTGGACACTTGATTGATGATCAATGCCGAGTCTCCATATACTTCCAGCTTCGAGATGTTGCGCTCGAGAGCGGCTTCCAGACCGGCCGCACAAGCTTCATATTCCGCCGCATTGTTGGTTGTTTCAAAATTCGCCTTGACGGCTATGGGAGTGTGCTCGTCCCTGGGATCGACAAGGAGCATTCCGATACCATTTCCTTCTTGTTGGCTGCCCCATCGAAGAAGAGTTGCGCCGGTTTGCGCCTGCCGAGTGAGAAGATTCCGTCATCCCGAAACCGCGGATCGTGACCCTCGGGTTCACCGCTTGGGAAGTCTCGCCACCGATCCGCCATTACTCGCCCTTTGTTGATTTTCTCGACCATGTACTTGATGTCGAACTCAGCCAGGAAGAATGACCACTTGGCTAGTCGCATTGACAGTGGATGGCTTGTCAAAGAGATATCTGACGGGGTCCATCTTGGAGACCAGAGCACCGAATGTGACTCGCATGTAGTGTTTCAGCTTCCCGACTACCCATACCAAGGCGGTACAAGTTTTCTCTAATGCCGAGTAGCCGAGTTCACTTCCTTGAAGCTTCCGCTTACGAAGTAGATTGCATGCTCAACTTTGGAATCTTTCTGTTCAGTGCGCATTGCTCCGATTGACGTGTCTCATATCCTGTGCACAGGAGGAGTGGCTTGTCTTCATGTGGCGGGCATGTAATTGGGGGATTCACCAAGTATGTCTTGATTTTCTCGAAAGCCGTCCGGCACTCGGAGTCCCATTTGATGTCGGCATTCTTCTTCATCGCTTGAACATTGGCTCGCAGAGAGATGTCAACTCGGTTGATGAAGCGACCGATGTACCGAAGTCTTCCCATGAAACTTTTCACTTCGTCGTGTCCGAGGCGGCTTTCATGTCGATGATGGCCTTGATTTTCTTGGGATCGGCTTCGATACCTCTTTCGTAACCATGTACCCCAAGACTTTGCCTCGCTTGACGCCGAAGGTGCACTTCGCAGGTTCAATCTCATGGAGTGTTTTCTCGAGTCTCGTTGAAGAACTTTCTCGTATCCGTCATGTGCCGCATGTCCGATCCTCTGGGAGTGGATGATCATGTCATCGACATATACTTCGATTTCTTTGTGAATCATGTCATGGAAGAGGCTGCAGCCCGCCGGTAAGTAGCCCCCGTTCTTCAAACCGAACGGCATGACCGTGTAAAGATGTCCCCCACTGAGTGGTGAAAGCAGCCTTGGCTTGATCTTCCTGACATTTTGATCTCGATTGTATCCGACAAACCCATCCACGAAGGACTTTACCTCGAAATTTGCCGTGGTGTCGACTAGCATGTCGATGTTGGGCAGTGGAAATCATCTTTAGGGCCGGCCTTGTTGAGATCCCGAAATCCACACAAAGATTCGACCTTTCCATTGGCCTTGGTGACCGTCACGATGTTGGAGAGCCATGTCGGGTACTCAATCACTCGATGAAACCAACTCGGAGCATTTTCTCAATCTCTTTCTTTCACTCGCAAGGACCACTCGGCTTGATCTTGCGCAATTTCGTTTGACAGCTTGGATTCTGGATCCGTGGGAATTCTCGTGCTCCACGATCGAGGGATCGAGTCCCGGCATGTCCTCGGTATGACCAGCGAACACGTCAACATACTCCCCGAGGAGGTTTATCGTGGCTTCTTTCTCTCGCATCGGCGAAGAAACCGCCCACTCGTGTCTCTTTAGGCTCTCAGACCGACCCTGTGTTCACTTTGGTCATAACCTCTTCGGCACTGGGCCCGGTTGTCCTCTCGGTCTACTACACGCTTGAGAACTTCTTTAATGTATTGTTCATTTAATGTGTCTCGCTTCTTTATCAAGTGATTCGTTATTAACGTCTTTTAAGTTGTTTGTTAACTTATCGCTTGTTAAAGTGGCAATGAGGGGATACTCCGAAAGGTCGATTTTTCATTAGATGCGAACGGAAATACATTGTTGGCTACACTATCATAGTCTTCCGGCGTAAGGCCGTTGGACGACTCGAGGACCGGACTTTAACAAGGACTCGACTCGCAGGGTTCGAGACCGGGCTTTAGGAGATGTGGGCGCAGCCCGCCTTGTCTTCCACTCCCGCCCGGCTTGCCCTCGTCCGGTGAAAGTTACCCAGCTTCTTCAAAGGGGCATTGGCTGGATGCTTGATGAGGGTTCGGGGGTCGAGAGGCTTGGCTTCGCTGTCCCAATCATGGCGATCATGCTGCTGAGCCTGTGTCAATCAGTTTGGCACCTCCACGACTTCTTCAAAAAGACTCAGAGAGCGGGTCCACCGAGAGCGTCTTCTATGAATTCCTGGTTCCTTCGCTTTGGAGTTACCGTCTCGAATGTGGCCTCTACGGCGACCCAAACAGCTCGTTTCCCATGGAGAGTGCCTCGAGCTGCTCTTCCTAGTCTGGGATTCCCTTGAATGTGTACTCGTGCCTGGATTGTGGTGGCAATTGGCCCTTATCGGATTAGCCTTGAGTCCTTTGAAACGCTTGAGGTCCCGTGCTAGCTTTTCCATTCTTTCGGTAGTCTCTGTGCTGGCTATCCCTGCTTCTTTCTCATCTTCATCGCTTCCACTGCCGGGTCCCCTGGGGCTCCCGTCGCTTCATTGCTTGGCCCCTTTGCTCCGCTCTGTCTTCTGCCGCCCCGCCCGCCGTTGGTTTCCTCGTGAAGTAATGAGCGAGGTCGAAACCGTAAGGCCTGAGGTTGGGTGTGCCGTAGGAGGTTCCCTTGGCGGCCGCCGCCTTGGTGCGGGCGAGCCTTTTGTCTTCCCCGATGTCACCGGTGTTGGCACATAGCCAAGCCCCCGGACCGTGGTGTGGTCCTTGACTTCGATGACTTGGTGTTGGCCTTGTAACCTTTTGCCGAGCCCCACCTCCCGGGATGAAGTTCATGAAGTTTCATCATCTTCATGGCGGGAGGAATCTTGTCTTGAAATAGTGGAAGGTCCACGCCGCATATTTTGGATTTTCGGAGGTCTCCAAAGTGAATCCAAGCTTAATGCCATGTCGTCATCATGCTTGATTTCTAACACCGGAATGCCGTTGGTGCCGGTCCCCTCGGTGGTGACGCCGTCGCCGTAGATCGTGGTTAGCCTGCCGCTTGCATGAACTTGATACACCGGTGAAGGGTGGATGCCACGCCATTTATCTCGATGCAGCTGTGGTCGCCCCAGATGGCCGTGAAGGTGATTGGAATGTCCAACACTTGGAATTCGTGCTGGGATCATCCGCTGTCGAACCGTATATTTAGAGTAGCAACCCCGAGAACCGTACGGGAAGTGGAGTCATAGGCCTTGACAAAGGTGGACCGAAGGCTTCAGATTCGTGGGCTTGATGTCAAGCAGTCCATCATCTTGGCGGGCAAGACATTCATTCCGGAACCTCCGTCCACCAACACACGTGGAAGGCGACGCTCGTCCAACCGGGATCCGTGATATAGAGCGGCTCATTGTGATCGCCCCAAATTTTGGAAGGTCCAAATCATGTGAAGGTGATAATGTTGCCGTAGTGGGATGTTGCCGATCATCTCGAATTACTTGCCCCTGGGGTCATGGAGTCCACTGGGACCATGGTACGGGCGCAGACTTTCCTCTAGCTTCGAGCCACGTGAGCATACGAAGATGCGAGCAGGACCAAAGGGAAATGTTCTCCTGGTCTCGCTTGGTAGCTGAGTGAGGATCGGGTCCTCTTCACTGAACTTGTGTCTTCGGCACCGGGTTGCGGCCCTCTGCCGTCGGCTTTTTGATGGCCTTAGGTGGTAATGCATGGATTTGACCCGATCGGGTCGACGCCGACATCAGGCTTGGTTCCTTCGAATGTGTCGCCCGAGCCGAGCCATAGTCGAGGAGGACTCCTCGAAGCATAGGGCCATAAGTCTTCCCTCACTTCGCTGATCGTAGATGCATTCCCTGGGGCTTCGGCAGCTTTTCCGGATTCTCGTCCTGTGGATACCGGCTTGGGTGCCCCGCGGGAGTGTAATTTATGGATTGCCGCAGCTTGCTCGAACGTCGGCGCAATGCTGGTTGCCGTGGACCGAATCGTGGCGCTCGCCGACCCTCCGAGGGAGGTTGGGAGAGTTCTTGGTTCATGCGAACTGCCTCCTTGATCTCTTCACGGTATACCGCGCTCCTTTCCTTCTTGCCGAGCATGCTCAGGGCATTCTCGGGAGTTGGGTTTGGCGATACTCATGGTTTGCTAATTTTCCTCCACTCTTAGCCTGCATCAACTATCTTGCAGAGCTCGCGCCGAGAGTTAGCGCCTCGCGTTTCTTCCCATGTGAGAATAGCCAGCGGCTTCCGAACCGCGTGCGAGCGTCTAGATATACTTCCATCGGGGAGAGCTTTCCTTCTTCTTTATCTCGAGCGGCGGGTATGTCGGAAGGTGAGTACACGGCTTCCCGAACATCCGCCCATGTAATCGGTTGCCGTCCCAGCTTGATCATTTCGTATAACGAATGCCGCAGCCTCGTGGAATCTCCCCGAGTAGTTGGCCGGAGATGTATTCCCCATCTTTCTTTTATTTTTGAATAGACCTTCCTCCCTCAGTTGGCCTTTTAATTGAGAGCGAAAATGACCCGTCCCCATCCTCCCAGGACCCTTGGGATTCCGGTTTTGTTGACCTCATACTCGGCTTGGAAGAGAATGGTTTTGTCATCTCCGTCGTCGCTTTCATAGAGAACTTACTTTCC